>CM062827.1:1262681-1415767 GCA_031772345.1 Himalopsyche anomala
TCGGGTAATAAACGATAAAATGAGACGTTAATTGTTTTTAGCGATTGCAGTGTTTCGAATGGCACATACGAAGAACAGAGTTCACCACTTCAACCGCCCTAAAATAAAAAACACTCCTAATAAGTAAACTGCCGAGTAATTTGAATTTTGGTACTTTGAGTGTTTATGGAATGAAAGCTTAATACAATTTCATCTTTTCCATCGTCGGAGAAAAACTGCGGTTTTATTTGAAATACATTTCACGAGACACCCAAAACTTCAGTATAATTTATTAATATCGATGACTAATAAATTGCAAAATGATGCACTAACTACAATGACCCGGAATAAGTACAAAAGTGTTCCATTGATCGTTTCATATTGTCTTGATTATTATTTCCAATTGCAAACAGGACAGCAATGACAACGAAAATGAAAAATTGTATTAAATATGAATTATAGCTTTAGCTTCGCAGAAATCATTGGAAATTACATATTCTTCATACTAAATTCACTTCAAATGCACGCAATTGAGTCCGTTTCAGTTAAAATCGACAATATCAAATAATTGATATTAATCAAACATTATAAATTAAAGATTTCTATTTTTATAATTCTATTTTGATAAAAATTTTAGTCTTATGTTTAATACTATGAATTGATGAAGTATATAATTAGTTACATTTTCGTTTATGTTTTATTTTGCATTGTGAACAAGCATACTTGCTTAAAACTTGGCTCGGTAAAGAATCTTTTGTTCTCTGAAAATTAAAATTATTACTACGGCAGTCGACCTAACATGTAGCGAAAATGCAGCAAGCATCTGATTATATGTCAAGTTCAGCACACTTTGGTGACTTGATGAATAGGGCTATTAAGTGTATGCTACCATCGATTTTACTTCCAGGGGTGTACTTAAAATAAAATTGGTCTATTAATATATGTGTAGATCAATTCGTTTTAATGTTTTTTATAGACAAAAAATCGATTTATTGTAAGATTATGTTCCTAGCTTGTAGTGTAAATGTGCTATATTTGTTTTTGCAGAAGTAGCACATACTGACGTTATTATTGGTTTATATTATGTATGAGTATAATAAATACCCTAAAAAATAATGAAATCTCTTTTGGTCTTATTCTACGCTTATTTTATAACAATCAGAAACCGGTTTCAACATTTCACCACGAGCATTTTCAACTAAAAAAATATATGCCATATTCCTGGTTCTGGTGACAATAAAATATTGTTCTATTATTTTTCAATATAATGCATTTCTAAGTAGAGACATTGAACACTTAAAAATTGATAATTACTCAATGTATTATCATTAATCGAGTTTCGATTTACATATACAGATGTAAGTACGAAATATGAAAATTTCACATTCCAAGAACTTCATCCGCCCCTGGAGTATTCACTTGTGTGTATTCACTTATTGACATTTTTTCATCGCAGACGCATTGCAGGATAGCGAACCTATGGCACGCGAGACGATTTTGCAAAAAAATATAAGTGATAAAAATCAAAAAAGTTTTAGAAATAGTGTACAAAAAATTCAAAGCATTTGAACTTAGTTACAATATTATAAACGTTATATAAATGATCATAATTTCAAGTATTTTCCTAACCTAAAAAAATACTGATGAATCTGGAAATTAATGAAAAGCCGGATGTAGGGAAAAATATAGAACAAGTTGATAATGCTTTAGAAGGAACAATATAACAATTTTCGAGAAGGTTTGCTCAGTTTCGACAAACTTATAGGAAACTAAAGAATCTATTATCCAGTGCAACAGTATCAATTTTTTTCATAGACATATTTGTGAAATCATTATTCTCTCAAATGTGAATGAATATGATTTGATTGTGATTGTGTGTGTGATATGATGAAAAATGAATGAAATTTGTGAAAAATGATTGGTTGGTGTTGTTTGAATTTTAAATTGTTAATTTTATGATATGTTGAAAAAATATTCTGTTTAATGATGTGATAGTATTAATGAAATTGTGTTGATTGTTGAATGATGTGATTGTAATTGTTGTTTTTGTGTGTGATGATATGATTTGTATTTGATGTTTGTTGTATGATATTGACCATGTTGTTTTTATAATTTTTGTTAAATGATGTGAGTTGTTGATGTGATTTTATAATGTTAATTGAAAATAGAAAGTGTTAATGATCGTTGATTTTATTTATGTGTTGTGATGTTTGTTGATGATTGTTGATGAATGTTGAATGATGTTGTTGTTGTGGGTAGTATGTTTTGATGTGTTTGTAATTGATTGTGTATTTGTTTGTTTATTTGATGTTGAATTTTATGATGATGATAGAAAGATGATTGTGTTGAATTGTGTTTGTTGATTGTATTTGTTTGTGTTTTTTAAAGTGCCAATGGAATTTGAGTGTGTTGGGAATGTATGATTTTGAATGTTGATATGTTTAAATTTGAATTTGGTTGATATGATGAATGATGAAAAATGTGAATTGATGCTGTGATTGATGTGTTGAAAATTTGATTTGAATTGGGTGTGTGTTGATGATGTTTTTGTGATGTGAAATTAAAATATGTGGGTGATTTTGAAATGAAAATGTGAAAATAACATGTTGTTGTTGATGGATGAATCGGAATGATTTTGAACATTTCTTTAATGGTTTTGATCTTGATTGTGTGTTTTGTCTTGTGAATTTAAATTGAAAAATGTTGGGTACATGTGTTTTTTTGTGCATGTATTTTATGCAGGTGGTTTTTTGTTGGAAATATGTTGATTGTGATGATTTGAACTGAAATTATCGACATAATCATACATAAATCAGACATAAGAAGTAGACTAACAAACGAAAGTTGTATTTCTTGTATTGTATTAAAAGCTACCAACTGTGAACTCGATATAAAACATTTAGCATCTAGCATCCAACAGCAAAAATCTCAATAATAATAAAGTTTTGAAGATTTTTTTTAAATTTTAGTCTTTTTTATTTTGCCATTAATAGTCATGTGTCATTAAGTAAATTAGACATTTTTTATTTCCATGGCATGTGTTAAAATATATATTATTATATATTTGAACACATGCCATATTATTAAATTTTTAAAAAAGTGGCACTCAAACTTAAAAAGGTTCGGTACCTCTGATATATTTTTCTTACTCATAAACATACATTTTTATTAAGCTGAGTATATGTTTTGACTTATTTATTACCATTTGTCTGAGAACGAAGAACAAAAATAAGTAGGTACATATATTTTTAACCCTTTGAGGAGTATGGCAAAATATGGTAAATATTTTGGTTTCTAATGCTTATTGCCATTCTCTTGGTTTTAATTAAAATGTCATTGTTTTTTCACATATGGGTAAAAAACATTTTTATCTGTGATTTTTGACGATCGCGTTATTTTTATTATTTGTTGCAAATGAACAAAACAATTTTGTAAAAAGGTTAAAACATATTTGTACTCCTAATCCTAATTTAGTAACAATAAACTCACTACTCAAAGGGTTTAAATCAAAACGATAAAGCAATATCTACCGATTATGAAGCAATATTAACAATTTCTTAATTTGATAAGTACTATTGAAAATATTATATATATTTATGAAGAATTTGTACATGCGGAATCTATGAATATATGTATAATCGCATATTTTTTTAAGAGAACTAACAAACAGTGTCGTAGAAAACATTTCTTAAAATAATCTTTATTACGAGTCTATATAATCATACAGAGATCTTGCTAAGACAGAACAACCGGTAAGCTAATCGTTCTCACTGCACGTTGCTTTATAGATCGGATAGGGGGATGGAATTTTAGATACCGTAAATATTTATGTATGAAAAATATTACTCTTATGTACTGATTTCACATTATTTCAATAACGATTGTAACCGGCTTCGTTCGTTACAGACATTATAAACTGATGAAAATATAAATCAATACTGTAACACAATATAAATAAACTTAAGTGGGAGGGATTGTATCTTTTTGCATAACGTCCAATTCTGATGGAATAGTTTTTCTATAACTTGATTATAGAGTACTAGAATTGCATAATTAATATTTTTTTATAATGTACTTGCAATTCAAACTACTTATTATTGGATTTTAATTAAAAAATATATACATATGTATATGATATACCTACACTTCGACTTGAACTTCCAACCTGTTGGATATTCTTTCATTCCGCAAATGTTTGCAAATTGTTTTGTTTTATTTAGAAATTTAAACATTTTTACTCGTATGTAATGGGTCATAAAGTATGAATGGAGATGTATAGTTCTTTTAAGTGACGTTTTGAACGTTTGAATATCGGGCGTGATGTAATTAGCAAACATAATTCACTCGATTTTGACTTTAATGAGCTTGATTTATAGCATGAGCTGAAGTTTTAATGAGAAAATAAGATTTTTCGCGCTCGTCAGTGGCCGGCCTTAGATTTCATACAATGGTTGGGTCAAATACCATAACTGTGGTTGCGAGAGTATAAAAATATTAATCAGGATTAAGACAGTAAAAAGATAGATTTTATTTTCAATTTGTGGGATATTGTCGAGATTCTTACGGATGATTGCCAATCAAATATTCCCATATCGAGTCAGGTCCTGCCTCTCGCCATATGCCGCCATGACGTGGAAAGGAGTCAGAAGACGTGGGACGCAGTGACAGATTTGTGGTGTTCATAATCCGAGAAAGGCAAGACACCTCCCACCAGGAGTTTGGGAACATGACTAAAACCGTCGAAAGGAGGCGATGCAAGACTTTCATAAATGTATTGTTTTTTGTTATTGGCAAACAGTCAAAAGTTGACTCACGGATGCTATAAATAAATGAAACAAATGCCTTACGAGAAATTCGAAAAAAAAATGAACAATTTAAAGACGGCTTATGTCAAATTAAATATTGTAATTTATGCAGTTTCTTACAGATGTTTTAACGAAATTAAGTTTATCTTTTTATTTTCCTGTTGGTGTAGAGTTGCACAATATATTTTTAGTCAAAGGGTGGTAAGCAGTAATTACTAAATAATATATATTATATTGTAACTGTCAAAAGTGTATACATTCACAACACTATGTAAGTAATGATTCGGTGTATAACATTGTCAATTTTATATATGTATTTAAAATTAGCAACGAAATTTTCTTACTGATCCACGTAAATTTTAATGCATATTTTCAAGCCCATTTTCACCGCATCTGTATTCTAAACGTTCATTACATAACGAGTATCACTAAAACTGAATATGGTCATCTTGGCATCTTCCATTTTTATGGTATTTATGGAGTATTGTGATGTCTAATTTGTATGCAATACCTATCCATTTTACTACACAATGAAGCTATCTGTTCACTATCCGATGGTATTTTAAATATTTCTTATTTAAGAGTCTATCAAAATGCACTAAGTTACAATACATGCGTTAATAAATATAATTAAACTTATTTATAAAATCCGTAGATTACGGAATTTATAGAGAAAGCTATTTTAATATTATTGGAGTTAAAATATTATATTCTATGCCTTGCTAATATATCGTCAATTAAATGAATTAATACAATGGTTATTATTAAATTATCGCAAAATTATTATAATACGTAGGGTGGCCAAATTTGAAAAATAAACCGGGAACAGTAATTACTGAATTAAACCGTTTATTGAGTAATGTAAAAAAATATAACTGAAATTATTTGATATCGTGTGCGTTTGATAACAATCTTTTTATTTATTAAATAATAATAGTTATAGAAAATCAATAACTGGAAATATGTAATCAAAGTAATTTTTAATTAGTTAGCTAGGTCACGAATATTAAAACACTCTTCAGTGTGTAGTTAAAAAATGATTGCATCATTCAAAAAAAAAATGTGATAAAAAACCATCGCCTCAGAGGCTTTTTAATTTGTGTCTAGTCACCAACCTTGTGTATAAATATATACATATATAATATATGAAATAACATCCAGCGTACAATAATATTTACATTTCATAATATATTTTATCAAATATTAGATGCCAATAGTGGTATTGTATTTTAATTGTGCCTGTGTTCAGGAATTATTTTTTGAATTTTGGTAGCCCTACGTATTCCTACCGATACAAGATTAATATTTACTTGTTAAAAGTTTTGATATTAGTTAGTACCTTTAGATGTCATTCCTTCTGTGTTGTACGATGCCGGTCCTGGTCCCACTCCCCTGTTGTGGTTTGAATACTTCCCACCGAATGAGAAGGCAGGGGCTCGAGACTTCTTTGATTCGTTAGGTGTTTTACCTGTAAGAAAGAGAATCGTATGTTTTATAAATATCAAAATAATAAAAATAGTTTGCTTACATTTTATATTAAAGCAGTGGTTTTCAACCTTTATGTTACTGCGCCTCCCTTTGAAGAAAAAAGTATCTTCGAGCCTCCCCATCCTTTATTTCATATAGTAATAAAAACACGTTTCAAAGGGTAAATAAATATTTTGGACTGTTCGCGCCTCCCAGGTTAGGAAGCGCTGTATTAAGGAGTATCAAAGCTTGCTAATTGGACACTACTAGCAAGCTTTAAAAAAAAAAACAACTCATCAATCAAGTCGTATCCAACCAATTTGGGTACGAATAAATTAAGTGGTACCCAAATAATATGCAAAATCTATAGGCTATTTACTTATTTAAAAAAAAAAAACATATACAAAATTTAGGGTGTGTGTTGTAAGTAGGCGTATGTGTAAAATAAAGAGCTGTCTTTTCACACACACTTTCATCCAGGGCTGTGGAGTCGGAGTCAGCAGTCGTGGAGTCGGAATCGGAAAAATCCCACGACTCAGACCAATTTCAAAAAAATATATTTAACCACTCTAAAGCTAACGACTCACTGGTGTGTCGCATACCTACTAACCACACACGCTACCCACCAGTGTGTTGTCATTATTACGACGTCAATAAATATTTTTTAGAGTTTGCATCATTGAAAAAGGGTCCGACATCTCTTAAAGACTCACAAAATGAATATTAAGTTTTCCTTTATTAGTTTTTAGAAAATTGCTAGCTTACAGGACAAAAAACGTTATTTTTTTCTAGCTGTTAACGGGTTAATGATGTGCATTCAAACCACAATAGTCCATAGTGTTGCCATTGCATGCTAGGCTGATTATAGATGATATGATGGTATACATATAAATGTATAAGTCGCCCGCTGTGATTTAGTTAATTAGAGCTTGCTCTACCGATCAGGTGGGTCTGGGTTCGACTCCCGGTAAGGTCAATACCAAATTGGATTTTTTAATTGTATATTTGAGATCTAAGACATGGGTGTTTGTGACGTCAATTCTCCCTGAGTTAATCTCATGTGACTTACAAATATTCTCATCGAGTATATTTTGTATGATCTTTCAACTTCAAAATATTTGACGCAATAGATAAGTGCGTATAATCAGCTTTTTTTTTGCAAGACATCTCTTATTTGGTATATAGGTAAATGTCAGTTGGTCGACGAAATAACATCATAAACCAAAACCGGTTCTCATCATTAAACAATTTAAAAAATCGTGCAATTTTATGATGAACCGAATGTTTTTATTTAAGCGATCAATATATTAATGATACCAACATTTGATTTGCACGTCAAAAAAAAAACACAATACTTTTGTTTTTATTATTGGTTTTAGAATCAAAACAATGAAAACAAAACAATTGATTGTTATAAGGCATAATATGTAAGGCAGCGGTGACCAACCCGAACCCAGTGTTCACATGAATGCTAAGAAAGTCACTGGCTAAAATAGATAAGTAAAACTTTTTGAACTATGTTCGAATATATTTTGGAGGGTCAATTCAAAACAAAATATGCAATGAGTCCTGGCTTAATCTTCACCAATGTCGTTTCTTTTCAACGCAAGTTGTTAGGCAATCATTCACTTTGCATATCGTTTTTAAGATTGAATTGAATAGGAAGAATCTTTGGATATAAATTTATAAAGCCAATTGTAACAATCGAGAAGGTGAGGGGGTGAAATAATGAAAATAATCAGTTATGATTGGTCAATAGAAACACATTAAATGCAGTACGGTGTACTTTTATCCAATTCGCTATCGGCTTAAAATACGTTAAAATAAAATACATAATGGCAACAAGACCAATAACAAAACATTATTAATACATTATAGGCGGGACACGTAAAAATACGTTTATCGCGTACTGTCGGTTTTGTTGGTATATTGACTCATAACTTAATGGTTTCTTCAAAATAACTGCCGCGGCAAATGACCTTTTTTGACAATAAGCAATAAACCTCATAGTTTATTATGCCCTGAATGTTCGTTCAGACATAGTATTTTTTTTAAAAGGGCGCACATGTTTCTCGAATATTTAGGGCATCAGATTTCACACTTCCAGTGATTGTAAATTTGTAGGAATGAAGATTTTATACTATAACTATTTATATAATTGTATGATATGGATTAATGTTATTTTTTATACAGAATATTTTGAATATTTCATATTGATAACAAATGGAGTGCTATCTACTAAATTAATAACAGGTTTTTATATTCAGCTTAGAAAATTAGTGAAATTATGATGTATTGAAAAAAAAAACACTTTATTTTTAATGATTAAATGTCACATGTGATTTCTTTGAACATTTCAGCTGAAAATATTGTTTGGCTCAGAAGTTGTGTTGATTTTAAAAATGTAATATATTTTTGATGAAATATAATTCTCTGAAAAATACACATTTTTCCTACAAATAAGTATTTTTTTTCACAAAGCACAAATAATACGAAAGAGCGAATGCCGAATTGAATTATGCTTGCCTTGATTCTGTAAATAGCCAAATTATTATTTGTAGACTACATACTTCCGAAATTTTCTTTTTTCTGTGAGAACTGCCTCCTCCTAAACATGCGAGCCCTTCCACTCCCACTTACTACGCCGCTGCTTCTACTCCCTTCGAATAAGATAGGCCAAGTAACTGAGTAACAAACAGTTCTCGTATAAAAGTCTTCTGTTGAGATACCTATATTATTATCAGGGCTGTGGAGTCGTGAAAAATGAGCGGCTTGAATTTTTTTTGAAAAATGTATTAATTGATGTGTATTCATTCAAAATAGTCAAAAGTGTTGACATTTCATACTTGGATGACTAAAGATGATCTAATGGTATACATATATGTAAGTTAAAATGAAATGATTGAAAAATTTCCTCGGAGTCGGAGTCGTCTTTTTTTTTACGCGTCTCCACAGCCCTGATTATGATACCATATGCTCCATATTTGGAGCGGACATGGATTAAAAAAAAACTCTAATTTGATTTTTGAATTTATTATATATTAATAATGCACCAGCGGAAATGGTTTGCAATCACGAAGTAAACGACATTGTAAACATAAAATTCCTTACATGTACGTATTCCGATACAATACAAATTCACTGATATGTATAACGATAGGTCAGTGAATGTTTACCAACAGAATTAAAATCATTCTACATTACGTAATAGTCTATTTGCGTCTGTGAGGTGAGCATATATCATTCCTTGCGCAAAAATGATAAAATTATTTTCGCCATTCGTAGTCAACATTGTTGTTATTTTGTACAAATTGTGATGCATAAATATTTCGAATTGTCAGTTACATATGACATAATACAATGCGAGGTTTATGACAAAACTATCATTATCATTTAAAGGTAATTTCATTTAAGCAGTGACGTAGAACAGAATATTGGGCCCCAAAGAATAAATCCGCGTGAAGTATAAGAAAGTATGCGCTCATATCGTTGGCATGCTGGCAGGAGGCGTTAACTCAAACGCAGGTTGTTTTGAGTTATGAATGCAGATAGATGGATTTTAACACGTTCAACCATATTCGTTGTATTTTTACATATTTTTAACATCAATTCCGTTCAAATTTATTATTGGCAAAGATACTGTGAATGCTTTTGAATATGTGGATCAAATTCGTTATCATTATCAAAATTCATGAAGTGGTTGGAAAGATAAGTAATCTTTATAGTTAATCTATCTAATATATAAAAATGAATGTTTGTTTGTTCGTACTTTATGCGTTGCCACACCGCTCATCCGATTGCAATAAAACTTTGACAAACATTTTGCTTGCACTTCCGGGAAGGTTATAGGCATAGTAAAATTAACTTACAGTAGGTCTTATATATAAAAATCAATGTTTGTATCTCTGCCATACAGTTCATTTTGACAACGTATGCTTGCACTTGCGCGAAGGTTATAGTACAATTATATTTGCAGTAGATGGCGCGTGTGTCGTACCATAGATAATCGGCAGCGAACGTCAAACAGAGAGAAAAAGAAAACATTCACTTCAATAAAAACAATTAAAACACAAACACTTTCTTTCTTTGAGTGGCATTGCAAAGCTTGCCGGGATCCGACTAGTAGAGATATAAAAAAAATCGTGATTATCAAAAATGATGATTATCTCATAGCACGGTTTTTTATGACATAATGCCTTCTGCCAGTATATGGACAATACCAGCGGTCAGCACACTTTTTGGGCTCACGGACCACTAAATTAATAATTTTTACCACTATTTGCACTCATTTCGTGAGAAAACTACGCCTCTGTGTTGATAGTTATTTTCCTATGATACTTCGGTGGCATGACTTCACACGTTCGGAGGCTAGAATAATTTTCTAATTCACTTATGTCCGCCTGTTGTAATACGTCAATAAACTTGTTAAAAAGAAAACATTAACCTTAAGGTTCACCAAATTGACCACCTCTTAAAACCATCTCAATAACATCCAAGGTGACGAGTTCAAAAGATCATTTTGTACATCGATACTTCGAAGGTAAGTCACGGAGTCAATTTTTGAGATAAATTCTGTTTGTCTTCTCAAAATTGCGATGTACAAAAAAACTTGTCTTGTAGATATTTATTGAAAATAAATAACAATACGATGTACACACGTGCAATTATATTATTTATGTGATTTATTTTTATCAGGGCTGTGGAGTTTGGTAAAAAAAAAGATTCCGAATTATTTTTTCAAATGTTTTCGTGTATCTAGCACAGCGTTGTCCAACAGAAACCGTTTGATGGGCCAAATAAAATATTACCGGTATGTGGTGGGGCGCATAAAAAAAACAAATGTATTAAAAACAATTTATTAATTAATAATAACCGCGCATCATGATACCTTTTTTATTTTAAAAGCAGCCAAACAATTATCAAAACATTTTATTTACTTAATTAATAATTAATGTGACACTTTTTTTATACTATTTGATATTTTTTATATCGACTGGTAATTTATTCGATGCACATCGCAGTTGATTGGTCAAGTTTTCATCGGCCAGCCTGTTACGACATTTCGTTTTTACTATTTTTAACAAATAACAAAACATATTTGTAGAAGGCTTTAAACTCCCACAGGGCCGCAGAAAATCTTCAACTGGGCCGCATGCGGCCCGCGGGCCGCGTGTTGGACATCGCTGGTCTAACATATGTATTTGTATTTTATCAGATTATTCTAGTTACTAGAATAATTCTTATTATATAGATTTACAGATTTCACCAATCAATATGATCAATAGACTAATAATTGTTCAATATCTTCCAATTATTTTTATCCTGTTATTTCGACTCCATGACTCCAGTCCTGATTTTAATAAATATAATTTCTTTCCAACAAGAATTGACACCAAACATATGACTTATTTGAAATTCAAAAATTAATTATATTGAAATATACAAACTTTCAAAATCACATAAAATCTATCTATAACAGTCAACGAGAGAATATGATGTCACCGATGTTGAATCATAGATTTTTTCCGCTAAAGTTGATTTGATAACATATTTTATAAATTTATTTACAACAATTTTAGCTTTTTATATCGTTTCTTACAACTAATCGTTATATAATATACTGAAGATCAATTCCGTGTTCTTATAAAAAGTAAAAATTTAATTCTATTTAAATTATCAAAATTTTGAATGTCTTATTTATTTCGGTCATTTGGGGGTTATTCCGATTTAAAAAAAATAATAGTTGTATTTGAGTGCGCGCTAACCCGGAAAGAGTGCGCGAGAGGTTTAAAACTGCTGCGCGACCGCGCGCGCACATATTAGAGAAAACTTTGGATGTGACCACTTGGTAATAATCCTAAAAATATTCACATTAATGTATGAGTAGTATTTTATTCTAATGGGTCTTACCTATCAATGATGGAAGGCAAACTGCAGCAGGTCCGGGGCTGCTGCTTTCGGCCGCAATGGGCCCTCGTCGTTTGGTCGGAGTCCATGGCACTTGCTTCACGCCAACCATTTCGAATTATTAATATTTTATCCCCCCCCTTATTTATTTCGTTTTTGCTGCGGTAGTTTCGAGGGATGAAAAAAGAGCGTGTCTGTGAACAAAATAAAAAATCAACAATTAATAAAATGAACTTTTTAATAATCTAGAATTTTGTCTGTCGGTTTTTTTGGGTTTGCTTAATTAATAACTAACTTATTAATTTATTTCATATATATCGATCCAACAGAAATTTAGGCATTTGTCAATCACATAAAAATCATTTTTTTAAATACGCAGAGAAAAAACACACAATAATATGGTTCATACAAAAAAATACATATATAAAAGTAAAATTTATGTTGCATTTAGTTCAACAAGTAATACGAATATTGTCGATAACTTTGCAGAACATCTTCTTACGTCGTTTTAATTACTCACTTAAATATACTTTATACGTAAAATTAATATATATTAATATCGACTGTGGAAAGGAGAAAGGACGTAACCCACAAAAACGTGTTTTGATGATTTTGGGCCATATGCAAATTATGAATTATACACAACCTTGAAGTGCACGGAGACTTCTAAACTGGTGTTAAATTGACGTTATCTAATATTAATTCAAGAAGTTGTCTAACAAAAACCTTTATTTCAGTCCTTTTTCTTGGTTTTAACTTTTCACGAAGTCATCTTTTTCAAACTTAAAAGCTTAATTTAGATACTAATTCGGCATTTGCACTATTGATAAAACGTGTATCAAGTTTGGTACATTGTGATTATCGAAAAAAAGCTGTTTTAAAAAACTATGGGTTACGTCCTTTTTCCTTTCCACAGTCGATATCCTTTATACCGTTATTGTTGTAAATTTAACATAATAATTAATTTGAAATAGATAAAAAATAAACTTCTTATTTCAGAACCAATCTTTCATTTACTTCCAAACGATATACTAATTTTACATACATTTCTAATCAAAAAAATCAATAAAAAGGAGCGGTTATTAAGATTTTCAACTGATAAATTAACAACATCTATCGTAAACAATATTAAATGTATATTGATTTGAATTTGAAAATATGAAATTAAGAGTCACACACAATATACAATATATATCATGCATTATTATCTGACACCAATCTGCAACGAGATAAAATTTAACGGTAAATTAAAATAGCACACGTCAGCCCGGAAGTATTTAATTGAGTACACTTTAAAAACCTCAGATAAAAAATATATTTGCACTACTATATGACATACGCTGAGCACAAATTATTTACTTACTGTTTTGTTTGACATTCTACGGTTAGACTTTTTTAATGTTATAAAACACTTTTTGAAAACCCGATTCTCTTTTTGCACTAAAGATCTCAGAGATTTCTGTGTAAGAATATGTTATATAATAAACATAATAACATAAAAAGATACAATACATTAAGTAACATTATAATTATTTCTAAGTATAAAATAACCATCGTTTTATTTACGCATAATAGTTAAAATTACACACACATAATAAATTTACATGGTTCTCAATTTCTCAACAGCAAATTTAACATTTTTTTTCAGAGTATGGTAAAAACTTAATATCTTTCTTGGTTGTTTAAAGCATTTTTATTACTTTGACAACGAGGAATTGCGGAAGACCATTATATTATGAAATAATTATACAGGTGTATTTATATTATATCTATTTCGGCTTAATACGAATGTGTTAAAAAATCGTGGTATTTGTTGTTTGCGTATTTAAAAAAAATGTTTTTTATAGACAACGAATCAAAGATAATTTGATAGCTCAGACACTAGTATATAATGTACATTAACGCTGTCTGGTGGTAAAAAAGAAACTTCTGAAAAATAGCTTTTTTGGGAAAAACGGCATATTTTGGAGAAATGATTTGATAGCATTATGATTAAGAAAATAAACTTGCACATATATATAGAATCGTAGACTGGTAATCGAGAAATGCATTGCAGGCTGTGTGGTTGAATGGTTAACAACGTTGGCTTAGAACACTGATGTCACGTGTTCGCATCTCAGTACGGAGAGTTTTTATAGACGAATTTTTGTTTCAGGCATGGATTTATGTGATGTCTTGAACTCCCTCTTCCACCCATCAAAACGGGCGTTACGAGAGCGATTAGATAACCATTAGTTCTCTTCTTGCCTTATCTTTCTATCCCCACTTTATTTGAAAGAAAAAAGATAGACCAACTCGGTAATAAGCAGTTCTTAACTTAATACCAAATTATCTCTGATTTTTAAACTTGGTTCTGACGTGGGCATATGCCGAAATAACTATCAACCATTTATAAAATAGTATCTGTATAACTAAAATACTTTGATATTTTTTCACCTTGTGATCCATTCATACTTTGAGAAGAAAAATTAAATTGTATTTCGAAATTATCTATCTACCGCATACGTGAAGAACTTGTGGTCTTCTTGGTGCTTTAGTGTGGGCTTTTGAATGAAAGCATATCGTCGCCAATACTGCAAGAACACTCATCTCAAATTCGAGTAAATTTGATAGGAGAAACAAAAAACGATAGTATTCATTGATTATTTTATTCCGCGATGAAAATAAACATACATATGTGTAAATACAAAAAAGGACCGATAATATAAGATATCTGAACAAATTAAAAACTACTTTTACCAAAATAATCTATAAATACATAGTTGATTATGAATATCTAATAAATTAAAAATCCTCTGTTTTCCGGCTCTGTTTTTAATACACAATATCTTTGCCCTACAAAAATAAATGAATGAATTTCTATAAAAATAAATTCAGGAATGTATGATTGTCGAGAGTCTGCTTCGAAATAAACACAACAAATACTTATTGAGGTGAGTAGTAAGTCTATTTCAAACTTTGCGCGAATGCAATCGCAGTTCTTATTTTCACCAGACTCATTGAATGACATCACGCTTGCAAGAATGTTTGAGAACGTGTCGTCACATTAATGACCACATAAATACATAGGATGATATGAGTTTTTTCGAGAATTGCTTGTCAGGTGATGTTCTAAGCCAGGGTTTCCCAACCTTTGTCATAAAAGAAATATTGAAGTGGTCGAAATGGATATCCAAGCGCAATACAACGAGTATGATTAATTCAATTATTAATAGCAAGACACACAAAACTTATTATATTTTATTAAATAAATAGCAATATTAATTAATCCTCTTTTTGCAGTATATTTTTACACGGATTAATGTAATGGAAATTATCTTTTATTTCTCTTTTAACACTTCATCTTTCTTACACGATTTTTGTAAGTTTTTTTTTAAATGAAACATATCCCACGTGAAAAAAGAGAATTGGATGTATTTTTTTTGAGACTTTAATAACGATTCTTCACATTTAACAATATAAATTGATGAAAATCAATATTATTTTGTTACCTTTATTATAATGACTGCCAATTTTATTGACTTTTCAAAAAAATATTTACGAAAAATTTATCTTAACAACTGAAAAAAAGTTTTTTTATATTTACACCAAAACTGTATTTATAACAGTGATACACAACCCACAGCCTGTTTGATTTTTTTTAGCGGCCCTCGGAAGTTTTTTTCTTAGAATACTAATATAGCATTTTATAGCTGTTAACAATTTTCAAATGCCAATTCTATAGAATAATCTTCAAAATTAAAAAAAATGGATTTTAATACAATATATAAATACCGTACACAAAAAATCATTTTTGTAAACTAGTAATTTGCGCTCCGAGACCAGCTAGAAGACATAGGTTAAGCATACCTGATTTAAAATATTGTTATGTGGCATTATAACATGGATGATCACTGTATCTTTTCAAAATAATAAAATTGAGATGCGTAAAATATGTTTATTTTGCGTCGATCAGCGGACCACTGTTTTGGATACGCTGGTATATGATGCCAAAATTATAAATGATTAATTGTTTTTTATATTTTTTTGAATTACACATTAAACATGATTTGTACTGACATTATTTTCAACGACTCTTGTATTAATCTTGTCGACACAGTTTTATACTTAACAGTTGAATAAATATTACCATTTATGAGGCTAATGACAAAATAAAAAAGGCAATCAAGTAATGATAATAAGTTAAATATAAGTCATATTTTAGATGGATATTATGTTGCTAATGAAACTTTACTAACTACTAACAAAAAAGTTTATTTTTGTTAATTTGCCGTGTTCAATTACAAGCTCGTTAAAAACATGTTGAAAACATTATGCCATATATTGTATTGGCTAATACGATATAATAAAAAAAAACCATGAAACAAACAAAACTACTTTTCAAAACTGTTGTAAATCACTTTGATTTGATATCGTGCAAAATGATATAAACATCGTGCTCATAAAATAATTCGTTCAACATCAAGACGATGTTTTCCGTATATTTAATATCTCCAACACGATGTGTTAATAGATTTTGTGAAAACTTTAATCTGAAAGCTCATTAGCGGAAATATATTAAGCTCGATTCCTTCAGCCTAGAAGGCTTTTGTCAATGTACCTACCTACTTACGGAGCGATAGCGCCTGGCTCTGGATGGTACGTCATTTTGTCTCGGCATCAAAGCTTTCCAAAGCTCTACGCCAAGGTTAATTTAGATATTAATAACACGAATGCATTTTTGATTCTGTGATATTTTTAGTAATGTAATACTAAAAATAAAGATAAAATCATTCTTAAATACGCACAACGCGTTCTTGGAAAATAAGTATTTATAGAAATTACGAATTATAAAAAATATATTGGATTTAATCTTTCAAAATTGAAAGAAGTATATATTTTGTAAGAAAAATAAGAGGTTTTTAATAACTGTAAACCACACTTATCTGTCGGTTACGGTCTAGACTAGGGTATCGAATCCTGGACCCTTTTTGTGATCCCGGGATTTCGGAATTGGGATTCAATTTTTCAATCCTGTGATTTTTCAAACATTTTATATTAAAATGAACTTCCACAAAGTTACCGCCGAATCCATCGAAAGTATTTTTATGTCTATTTCAAAATCCTAGAAATTTGCGGATTTCCCAAAATTACCAGCGCGACACATTTTTTTTAGCTTTTCCAAGTTTCATTTTCTCAATCCCGAACTCCTGGGATAAGTGCTGTCACAATCCCGGGATTTTGGGATCCGGGATTCCGGGATTGGATACCCTAGTCTAGACCAGAGGTGCCAAATCTGTGGCTTTGTAGGCCGTTAAGTGTGGCAATTTGATATATTTTTTTACTATATTGTTTTCATACGCTCGAAAAATATAGAATATATTTTAGTTTCTTGTATGTGGCCATCTTATATTACAGAATAATAAATGTGGTGTTCTGGCATGACAAAGTTATCTACCACTAGTCTAGTACAAAATTTCTTATTTTCATTCGAACCTTATGATGCATTTCATCAAAAGGAAACATTTTAAACATTGGATATTGAAGTTCACACACAAATCAAATCAAACATGGCCATTTTTGATATTATGAATAAAGAAAGTATTCTTTATTGATATGAATTTGATAAAAAAAATCAATACAAAATCGATCTTTGGGTTAGATGAAATATACAGTACATTCAATGTCGACAATTTCTCGTAAATAATATTATATTACACGAGAAAATGTCTTGCTTATAGATATTCTTTCCCAATTATCTCAAGATGATTTTCATCGGAGTTAACCACTGTTTATCTGCATTGAATTAATCATAGAGAATTTTATTTAAGAACTATTCTTTGCATTAATAATGATTGATCAAGTACTGCAAAAGACAATTTGTTAACATACCTACATTATATTACATTTTGGCAATTCAAATAGATTGGCAAATAATTAGAGTATCTTTGGAAGTAGCCCACGCCTAAGGAGCTTCTGAAATTGACCAATGATCATTTAGAATTAATTTTACAGCTGAAATTATCTTTAACTATGTTCAGATCTTTAAAGTAATAAAACCACCATCTTGCCGAGGACATAAAGGAGTGCCAGTTATGTAGATTGATTTTTTTTATTGTGTATAATATCATATAAAAGAAAATGAAAGTTCATTATGGAAGTTTTTTGTTGTTGGTAAATAATTTGGGTGATTAGGTCACCTCGATCAGTAGAACAATTTTATAAAAATAATGTTCTCTGTTCGAGGCATTTTTCTATGAAATTCATATATTTCTCAAGGCTTTAGAAAACTGTTTTTTTTTGCGACAGTGGTAGATAATAGAATTGGATACTTTTTGTAATCAATAAAATTAAACTTTCAATAATTTTGAAAACATCTCAGTTGATTTTTGTATTGTTCATTATTCTAGTCGACCAACTGTCAACTTAAAAAGCTGACCGATTATATTTATGTCAATGAAAGCGCCACACTTTTATGATTGTAAAATGTAACGTTTCTTCATTAAAAATAATAATAATCTAGTTTTATAAGAATTATCAAGTAACTATAAGCAATATTAAATTTGATAATAATTGCATCACTGGTTTTTTGCTCCATTCAAAACTTTATTATATCTTAGCTAAAACTTAGTTTTCTGGTTATAGTTAGAGATATTAAATATTCAAATATTAGAGAACTATTTTTTAAAACACACTAAGTAGTTGGCAGATGAGGAGTATTATGGTGTATAAATATATAAAAACAGATTATATCAAGACGTGATTGGTCGCCGAATGATTTTTTTGTGGTTTAATATAATTTTGAATATTCGAAAGTGTGACCATATTCGAATATCAAAAAAGAGCCGAATATATTCGCATATTCGATTAGAATCCCTAGTTGCGATATCATGAACGTTTAATGTGAACGATGAACTATTTATTATTTTTTTATAATAATATGAAAAGTTTTGTTACTTATTTGTTTTACTACATAAATGTGTGGAATATTCACATAACACGCTCGAAAATACAAGCATCATGTCACACTAGCAGATTGACACGAATGCAAAATTTGCTTTTTACATATTAGCTATGCGTACAGTTTGTGAACTATTCTAAATATTTGATACTCGGCTAGTATGCTACGGAATGTTCCAGAGAATCGATAAGGTCTACGAGACTGACGTAGACCACGGCGTCTAGTACTCAGCGGTGCCTGTCTTCGCTACGCGGCATCGTAGCTTTATTTTAATACCGCACGATACACCGACGACGACTTCGACGGAAATAGGCTTCTATTATAAGGTTTTGCGTATAATGACTGATGGATATAATACAAGGTTAATATTAGATGGGGGGATTTTGATAAAGCTTGGCGGAAATTGTTTGTTTGTTGAAGGGAAGTGCATTTTCAGAAATCGATAAAACCGATTAAGGTTACTGGGGTGCCCTTTAAATTAAGTCATCAGGAATACTGATATATATTTAAATTTAAAGCACGGATAAAAAACAATAAGAAAATTAAAGTACTAGTATGGATTCATGGACTTGTCTGTTACTATTGATAATAGTAATAATATAATAAAAACATTTAAATAGAAAGAATAGTTCCTCTCCGCATTCTTTATTTATCTCACTTCTAGTACGTTCAGTAATCAACAAAATTACCTTTTTTAAAGTTTAAGTAGAGTTTATAGAATAGATTTTACAATGTAATATAAAATATCTTAAACTAGGAATTTTACGTTGAAACATTAAAAGTTATATGGTATAATAGGGTATAAATATCAAAGTATTTCAGTTCTACAGTTTTTTATATGTTATACGTTGATAGCTAGTTCGGCTTTCGCCATCGTCAGAACTATGCTTTAAATAAAAATTCGCTCAGCTATATATACTGGCTGAGAAGAGATACACAATGCATCATATTATTCACTCTAACATACTTATTCAAATTCTAATTACAATATTGCACTTGTCACACTAGCATAGCAATGTCACACTCAGTGACTATAAACATATAAAAAAACTGTAGAACTGAAATACTTTGATATTTTTACCCCATTAAAATGAAGTTCTACCAAGTAAATGCCAAATCAATAAATAAATTATATGGTATAGCTGTAATATTCTAGCTTGCGGGGTCAATCAATCAAATCCCTGACGAGACCATTTCATATTTTGATTTGTTATCGATTAATATCCTAAGAATGGATCTCCGTGACGCTTAATCGTTTTATGGTAAGCTGTTTGATCCTGGAACAGGTGTAGAGAGAAAACAATAAGGTAATTACTACTCATCATTTTCTTGTCTCATATTTATATCCCTTCTCTTAATAAGGTAGTTTAATAATTCAAAGTCAGTTTTTGTCGAAATTCTTTTGGTTTACATTACACATCACATCTCTACTTTAAAACAATATTGCACTTTCAGTGTTTTCACTGACAATACTTATTGGAAAGCCATTATATCTAAAAAAACTTATTTGTAAAAATTCCACTCTGTGTTTATTTAATATGATCCGCACCGATTTGGCTCATGACGTGCATTATCAACTGATAAGAGAATACAATATTACAGTGTTATCTTTTATAAATAACAATGCTAATTTAAAAACTATTAAGGAGTTCTACTAATAAATGTAATACAATTATTTATTACTAGTAACATAATGCTTTAAGTATTGTAAAAGAGTAATAAATATTCAGAAATATTTATATGTATTATATAATATATAGATAGGGCATTTTGTATTCCTTAAGCTAGAAAAGCAATCCAATGACTATTTTAGTAACAAATATTTGTAGCATATAATGAAATACATTTATCGCAAAAACTCCTTCATTGAATGTAAATAAGCAATTGAGCAATCACATGTTTGTCTTTATTTAGATATAAAATCGTGTTAGTTAGAAATTATTTATTTACAAATACGATATTTCTTCGATTGCGAAAAGTACTCCAGTCAACGATTAAACAATATGAATGCAATATTTTTAAACAGCGACTTAAAACAAATATTGGCTAAGACACGACTGATTTTATATTTTTATAAAATGTAGCGCATAATTATTATATTTAATTTGATACATAAAAAAACTAAGCTATATTTATTACAATTAT
Source organism: Himalopsyche anomala (assembly GCA_031772345.1). Taxonomy (NCBI): domain Eukaryota; kingdom Metazoa; phylum Arthropoda; class Insecta; order Trichoptera; family Rhyacophilidae; genus Himalopsyche; species Himalopsyche anomala. Next base: position 1,283,925 of record CM062827.1, read on the forward strand.
CAATAATATTCATGTTGAGTAAACTTGCTTTCCAATTTTTGCATTGATTGAATTGTCATTTACTTGTTAGAACTCCATTGTAATAAGGAAAAAAATATCAACGTATTTAGTTCTACAAATTTATACAAGGTGAGTTTATAGCTATTTCGGCGAAGGCCATCGTCAGAACTGTGTTTAAACTTGCGTATCATAAGTATGTTTATATAGCTGAGTATATGCAAGTTTAAGCATAGTTCTAAAAAAATGTAGAACTAAATACGTTGATATTTTTTACCTTATAATACATAAATTAATTCTTGCATTTTTTGGAGAATTTTCAACGTTTATTTAGGTCGTATATTACTTTAAAATATTTGATGTTTACCAAGAAACAGTATGATAATATATCAAAAGATAATATAATATTTGAAATTAAATATGTGGTATTTACAAAATGAAAGGTTTCTTATTATGCATCCATACGGTATATCGGAGTATATTTGAAATTCATTTTAATGACTCTCTCTCTTTAGAGACATTAAAGTTTATTGTTCAACATGAAAAAGTTATTGAATTTCTTTTATATTGTGTTCCGATTCAGCAACAATTTTTAGACCGTATTACAGTAAAAAATCACGGTATTTGTGAATGTGGGAAGACTTCAATCGTCAGGATATGTAGCCCGTATGGACATCAGCCAATATACAAGGCATGGCCTGAATAGCGAGTGGATGAGATGGCCGTGTGTCAACTGGTAGACTTAAAATCAGTGGACGGATACCGTATGTTGGACTCCAAGTACAAAATACAAGACAATATTTGTGTGGGATAAAGAACATAAATGATGTTAACTCTCGCGGCTCGGAGACTAGAAAAATACTTCTCTGCCGGTGGGGGTCGTTTAGGGACCCCAGTGGTTTCCTCATTATTGGCCTTATTCTTAGGAATTAAAAAAAAATAGTCTAAGGGCTTTAAAATATCTCTCTGCATCATTCTTCATACATTTTATTATAAAAATCCGTGGTTTTTTAATAATCATATTTTAAGTTGCGCGTAAAAAAACGTCATTCCAGTACAAATATTAATTTGCAACTGACGCGTTCAGCGGCGTTCAGCCCAGTTACGAACGATCGCTGATAAGCAAGCGCTTATCTCGTTATCGCATTATCGTATTTATATAAACTACAAAAGGTCCAAAAAACTATGATATAAGAATAACTTAATTATAAACATTGTATCACCCATATTAAAATAGATATTTAAGAAAATATGGGTATTGCGGTCGCATTTCTTGAGCTTAGAACCGGAAAATTTAATAATGAGTTTGATGATTAGGTATTGAAAGTATTGAACTACTTTCATGTCGTAATATAAATGTTAATTTATGTCAGCCATGTATTTTACCGGTTAATCAACTATAAGGTAAAAGTGTCAATTTACCAATATATGGTATTCAAGTCATGTACAACATTATATTATACATATCGTATAACTGTCAAATGCATATCCTTGTTAGGCAAAACAGCTTTCACGATCTTTTTCAAACAAAATGAGAACAAATCAAAGAACTAACACATGTCGATACGTGGACTGATTAGGTAATAGAGAAAACAAAGCTGGTTTATCTGCTGTGGAATGTTAGGCAAAATTGTTTAATGCTATTTCTCATGATTATGAAATTATCATACGAAAATAAGGAATAAAAAAGTCAAACGGCTAATAGATACGTCATTATCCCATTAACTTAATACCCGTCCCAACTTAAGCACAAAACGATGTCTAAAAATAATAAAGTTTTTGATTGAGAAAAAATATTCATTTCTAATGTATAAAAATGTTTTGTTTTTTTTATACAATTGTCCAGTATTCCATTAACCCTCCAAAGACGAGAGCTTTTTTCGATAAAAAGTAATACCGTAATAAATCAGTTCGGACACAAATAAAACTTTTGTAAATAATAAACAATCTTTTATTTTGATAATGCTTTTTAGTTTTAGAGATATAATTTTTTTAATGGATGCGTTTGTCGCGAAAATTTCTCGAAAAAATGCTCGGGCAGTGTGCTGCTACTCCTTTTGCGCACAACGTGCGAGCGGATAAAGGTTAACATTCATTCTTTAATTTTTTCCATTAGTAAATGTGTTTGTAGTAAATATGTATGTACTCGCTGAAAAAATCGATTCTCATAGAATAAATTAAATATGGATTCTGTGATTGATAAATTATGTATTCGACGTCCTTTTAATTCTTCTTATGGATGGATTAATTCTATTTGTGTTCAATAGTAAGGATGTTTAAAATTATTACACATTTTGTCAAACCGATCCGATTCTTAATGGCTTAAGAAGATTGATCAGCAAACTAATGCCCGTTTTTTAAACTCATTGTTACATTCTCAAGAAATAAAGATACTAAGTGACTGTAAAATAATTACTACTTTTATTTACACCATTCATTAGAAGCCAAGAGGTTCACAATGATACCGAACACAGTTGAAATAAAGTCTTTCTACATAATCATACACTTATTGAGTATACACGTATACAGTGGTGAGCTGGTGGGAGTATGGACGGGTTTTCGCGAGCCTCTTGTTAAATTTTACTAAGGCCGTCAAAACCCTTGTTAAAGTAAAAAATAACTTTTCTCAGATAAACAGTAATTGCTGTGGATAGTGTTTATGTATTATGAAACAACATTTTTCCTCAAATACATTTATTTCGGGTGCATACTAAAAGATACCTTCAGTTTTTTTTTTAATACATATGCTAATATATTTTTATATATAAAAGCATATTAAGTTAAATTTGATTGGCTTAATAGTTATTACGAATCACACTATAAGAGTGATAAAAAATATATCCCTTTTCTGGAATAGCGCGAATAGCTCTCATGTTAACCGAGCCCCTTGTTAGCATTTTAGCAGCCCACCACTTTACGTATACGAGAATTTTTAAACATCTGCTGAAATAAATTGCGGCAGACTTTTTACTAGTCAAATTAATCGATTGAAATTCGACCTTTAACTTTACTGATAGTGTTTTTGTAGATAGCATTACATTAGCAATATATTACGTGAGAAAATAAACTCGTTTTTGTTAGACTTTTCAACAGCTAACTAATTTATCACATCTATCCCCGAGTTAAATTGCGGTATACACCTTTATGTGTGTGTAATGACAACATTAAAAATTAATTTATTCATCTCGAAAGGTAAATAGAATCACTCAACCGTATACGGAACAAAAACGATACAATGACCATTACTGTCAGTTACTGGTATGCATGGCGAATCTAGTATTCAAATAGATGTACATATATATAATATATACGTATACAATATAAATTCTATGTCGAGACAACCCGAAAAACAATATTTTTCACTTAAAACTGTGACGACCGAAAATACTAGTGCATACGAATACTAAATAAAATTACTTTTATTTAGTTAAAAAGAGTGTTAAAGAATTTGGTCTCGATTCTCAGGAATTTCTGGGATTTGAAAAAAGACAAAATTTCAGATTCCTTAGTATAAACTAATAAAATTATTATCACAATACTCGTGATTAGGGTATCCCATCCCGGAGCCTTTTTCTAATCCCGGGATTTCTGGATTGATTAATTTTCAATCCCAGGATTGGGATTAGCTCACAAAGGAATTTGAAATCCTCGATTTGGTATACTTTTTCCGCGGATTATCTCCGAGAGTCGATTTTTTTATCCAAAATCCTATCACTTTTCGGGATTTGCTCAAGATTTCTCAATCCCGAAATCCCGGGATCAGAAAATCGAACGGGATCCCGGGATTGGATACCCTACTCGTGATAGTCATTCAACACATATTCTAGATCAAAAATGAGTACCCAAAGAACTGTTCATTTCATAAACAACAGAAATAACACCATCTTTTTTGATTTTTTTACTCGGTTTGGAAGTTGATCGATCCAAGAAAACGGTTATACCACAAATACGACATTATTAAGGGTTAAAGAAAGCCAAAGCAATCTTAGTTTTTTCATTCTTAGAGTCTGGATATAAAAATATGTTGAGCGATTGAATTTTCTACTAACCACTTCTCGTAAATAGGTTAACAACTTCTGTAGTGATGCTAAATTAGCAGTGCATTTGTTCTAGATTGTGAGATACAATTTTTACTAGACATACTTCTTTCAATTAAAAAACACCATAGAGAGGTATTCATCTCGTATTCTGAACAGTGTATTCGTATCACATGGCAATGATAAATATAGCTTGTAGGCGTATGTTGGGAGATTTCATCGATTTTTATAATCATCATTATAAATAATTGTTAAAAGTAATGAAATTTTATGACTCGAAATCAATGTTTTCCTTTCGTTCGCCTACGCACGATGAAGTCTTGAAAATAAAATTTGGAAATGTTGTAAATTTTATTTCAATTTTAATAACTGACACAGATAACATCTCTGACAGGATCCATTACTTTGAAAACGAATAAGTAATGAAAAAACAAATCTAAAATAAAATTGTCGATAAATATTGTATAAAATTATGTTTTTTTGATTTTCATTTGCATTTTTTGATAATATTTATTTTCTACGTGAATATTTAAGAGATGATTGTATCAGCTGATTTGTTTTGATATTTATAATATAAAATTTAATTCATAAACATACTTTTGCTTGACATGTTTAAACACAAAAAATGTTTGGACGAAAAATAATTTTAAAGCAAAATGTCGCAGAAAAACATGTTTTGCAATTATTAACTGGAATAACATGGTAGAATTCCACAGTATTAAGATAATTGGATCAACCATGTCTTGTCCAAATATGAAAGAGATGGAATGGAATAACACATGCTTAGTAACGAGAATAAGCTGTAAGCAAGTTGCTTAACCTCACTTCTTAGATAGGACAATAACAAATGGATAGAACTTAGAAACGACGACTAGATAGTAAGCCGCTTTTATCGTTATCAGAAATGAACACGATGGATAAAGAAGGAAACAAACGTCACAGATACTATTTCATTAGTAAATTAAAATCCTCGACTGTGTTACCGAGTAGAATGAAACCTTTAAAAAAGTGTTTCCCAAACTTGCCATGTGCCATGTCCCTCATCAACGCTTCAAAAATCTCCATACCCCTCAACCTATCAAAATTTTATAGTAACCTTACAGTTACCTTACAAATAATTGTTTCTAGTGAAAAAATCATTTAGTCAATACTATTTTTTAATTATTTTCCTTTAGTAAATATTTAGAATATGTTACATGTACATCTCAGAAGAAAAAAACATGCAAATTATTGCGACTTTTGTGCTGGATGTGAGCTGCAAAGTGTTTTTTATGTGATGTACAGATTTTGTCAATTTTAATGGTGGACAACGGTTTTTGATATTCAGACGGTTTATTGTTTTTAATAACAAATTTACAGCGCTTAAGCCTATATTCAGCAAAATTTAGAATGATGGAATGAACAGTATTTTACTTGGTAAATTTGTCATTTTTTGTATTTTATTTCTGTATCGACGCAAATCCACGCTATTGTATAATTTATGTTGAAACGTGTTGAAATAGATTAATTATTTTGCAATTTTAAGAGTTCTTTTTGATACTGCGTGACCTCATCAGTTATATCTACCAACATCATTGACTTATAAAATGCGAGAAAACATTTTTATTCAATCAGAAAATTTGTCTGCTGGTTAAATAACTGGTTTCGTCTTTTTAAGCTGCACTGGAATTTTTAAATATCTCTTTTGCGTTGGTTGTGTTGCATTCGGTGCATTTATGTAATGCATGAAACAAAGTTTACATCGATAGCATTAAATTTGATTTAATATCATGCTATTTTGACGATTGCGATGTTTTAAATTAAATGTAAAAACTATAATATTAAGTAGCTACACATTACACAATATTTATTTAAACAACAGTATCCTGGTTCACCTATATTTCACATAATTTATCTGATTCAGCTATATCATCTTTTTATAATACACACAGTTTTAAATAATGTATTGTAATGTATTTCAGCCCTACATTATTTGTATATTAATATCTATAAAAAGAGATAATTAAAAAATACAATCACAGTTAATAATAAAGTGATTATGTATAGTAAATCATTTTTATTTGAAATACTTTAAAAGAAAGGTTAAACGGATGATTAAATTAATAAAAAAAATAGCTTATTAAATATAAAATACGGGAGAAAGCATCTTATTATATAAAAGGAACGTATGGTAACCCTAATTGCCTGTCACGACCGGTTTTAAGAGGCAATTATAATTATTTTAAAATTGTGATATATTTAGTATCGACATCGACGGGAAACTGGTTTCAGATAAGAGTTTTTAAATTATATCTAAAATAATAATAAACACATTGTGACAATGCACTAACAATGTTGTTTCAAATCACGTGAATTTGTGTAATGTTTTTTGAGTGTGCGAAAATATAATAAATAAGGAAAATTATTTAATATTTTCGATGGATGTACAATCGACTAATTATTATTAAAATATATTTTTATAGTCAGATGCGATAATTGTATAATTATATTCAATATATTTAAATATCTCTAGCTAATTAATAATCAAGGTTCAAGCATTATTTAGCTTTTTAAAATCAGCGAAACCAGCACTTAATAATGCCGCCTTTCTACCCAGTATTGGATTGACAGTGAACACCTTAAAAGTGACCTCAATGTGATATACATACTAAGAGTATTTTTATTATTATTTTCGTATACTGAAATTTAAACAATTATAATAACGTTAATTGCATAATAGTTTCACGGCTATTTTTAGATTTTTACTTGTTAAAATTTCGTTAAAATTAATTGTATAAAAGCATAATAATTCATTGGTGAATCAAACTCATGTTTAAAAGTAAACATTACGTCAGATATGTTATCTAAGTTAAACACAAGTATTCATATCAATCAATGTCTGCAGTTCGTTGTATCAACGCTGAGAAATGATTTTTTGCATAAGATTAAAGTCTGCCTTTTTTAAGCCGTTGAATATCAGTCAAATTAATATAAATGTTCGTTTTAAGTTACAGCAAACAAGTTTATATACAATTTAGTATCGAAATGTTATCTTGGAATGACTAAACATTTTTCTGTTAAAGTTTATATCCCTCTTGAAATTGATGTTTTTAAAATGATGTATCGATTTGTGCTTGCTGTAAGCACGTATTTATTTACAAAGCATTAGCTAAACAAATAATGCAATGATATTTTGTAACTGAAATTAAAAATTTCCACTGATCAGGGCTGTGGAGTCGTATAAGACAAATCCAACTCCGACTCCAGCTTTAAAAGAAAAAACGGCTGCGACTCCGTATCAGAAGAAATTTTTCAATAATTTCATTTTAACTTATATATTTTATGTATTCTATCAGATCATCTTTAGTCAGCCAAGTATGCAATGTCAACACTATGGACTATTGTGGTTTGACTACATGTACTTATTATTATCACGACTCCGACTTCGATTTCAACTCCGACTCCACAACCCTGCCACTGAAGGTGCTTGGTGGAATTTCAAAATTAAATTTGAACGATTGAATCTGATTTTTAGTTATTACGTGAAAAGCAATTAGATTGTTTCATGCTAAGGTTTGCAATACTGGTATTACTGAAATGGCGTAATGATATTTTTTTAATACTAAAATACCGGTATTTTAAATGCAAAAGTAACTTTATTTCGACATTAAAAATTTATCAAAAATGATTGCATAATTTAGATAAAACCATGATTTTTTAAAAATAAAACTTTTCAATATCGCAGTCAGTGACGACAATTTCAGAACGTTAGATCAGTCGCCTGATCTATTTTAGGACTGTGCATTTTAGTGTTTTGTCTTATTATCATTTGTTCCACGTGGACCCCGGTTGAGAAACGCTGATCTAGAGAACTGAAAGAAGTCAGAAAATTTTATTATAATATCAGGATAGGCATTAACCATGTATTAGTATTTACTAACCGCTCTTAACACTTCCCATTCGGTGTTAAAAAAATGCTTCCGATATGTTGCTGGCCCGTGAAAAAACATGTTTTGACACTTACTGCCCTGCCCTTTGATAGATGGTAAAAACCCAGAACGTATATATAAAAAAAAAAACATGTTTTTCGTTTGGTTCTTTAAGGGCCAGCAACATATCAGTGTTAATGAATTCCCTTTTCGAACATTAAAAAAAACCTCACGTAAAATTTATTAATTGTCGGTTACGCTTTCTGCCTATTACCAACCAACCAATCAACCAACTCACACAATTCTTGCAGAGCTGAACACTTGATAATTTATAAAAAATATGGATAATCTGACAATTTAATGATGACAATTCAGTCTTCCCATTGAGTTAACATGGAAATTGCATAATTTAAAATGGTAGTTCGTTGTATTTTCTAATAATATAGAATTTGTTTCAGTATTCCATGCCAGTTGGTCCCCTTAACCCTCCAGAGATGAGAGCTTTTTCCGATAAAAAAAATATTTTTAAGCCATGTTGAAGTCACTGATAACTTTTAATCCTAACAAAAATTTAAAAAAATAAACAAAACGCAAAGTCGTTGTATAGAAACCCCGCATGACTATATGGCCATGCTCATCCTTTTATTACCGTGTAATATTGTGTACGGACAGTAGTAAGGACTAGCGTGATCGTATGGGCATGTAAACATTCGGGGTTGAAATATAGCTAAACGTGAATTTTTTAAAAATATTTACAATTTCACCTCCTTAGATCAACATAAGTTCAATACAAATATATTAGCAAAAGAACTGTAAATAATTTGATGTTTTGATAAAAAAAATAACTACCAGTTTCAAAGTAAATTAAAAAACGGAAATTAAAAAAATCGCATGTTTCTATCCCAACGGCTGATGACTAACTGAAGTCTGTACCTTTCTTAACAAAATATGAGCATAAGCAACGATATTCAGGTAAAAAAAAGATGAATAGTGGGATCAATAGACAACGGTGTTTACTGTGACCATATGGTCACGCTCGTCCTTGGAGGGTTAATGGCGGTGTTATTTATTTAGAGCAGTCGTTCCCAATCCATGAAGGGGTCCGTGAGCATAATAAGTTTGAAAATCACTGATTTAGAGTATAATACATATTATTCCATAACATTACGTAAGTATGGTTCCAAATTGTTTATTTTTCTACGTGGGCTTAGTATGGCGTATATTTTTATATTTTATAAATCAATATTGTGTTATACGAACAAACTGTGAGTTTTTTTATTGTTGCCATAACCATCACGGCGCAAATCCCACGTAATGTCTATTTCGAAAAAACGATAGCCTTTGCACGGCAAAATAACATACGTACTAGATTTATCACTGAAGCCAATAATATTGATATGTCAATAAAACAAGTTCGAATTATTTAGTACAAGAGGTTAAACAATAAATATTGAGAGATTTTTTTTATTTCTGGACGTGGCATGGCGGTGATTCAAAGTGCATTGTGTTTGTTGTAGATTTTAGCAAATATTATTTGATTCATAAAAATGTGTTTGCACATCGGTCTATGTTTGGTGAATAGTTATGTCATAATTTGTGAATCACACCTACTTCTTAGTTTAGTGTTACCAGCGACTGTAAAAAAGACAAACATTGAGGGATTATTTTGACGAATTCACATTAGTTTGATGATCCTGGTCATATGTTTCACATAAGGTAAGGTAAAAAATATATGTCAGGACCATGGCACAGTGGTCAATGTCGTTGGCGAACCGCATTTTTTCAATCGATTAATCGATTTCTGTTCTAAGGCATGGATGTTTGTGATGTCTAAAAATTCTCAGCTGTTTTGTTTTTTAGTACAGTAAAACCTCTCATAACGAGTTTAATTCGTTCCAGAATCTTACTCGTTATGTGAAACACTCGTTAAGCGAAACAATTTTTCCCATATAAAACAATGTAAAATACAATAATGCGTTCCATGCCGGAAAAAAAAACAGTTTTATATTTTTAACGTGTATCAAAGTAAAATTACATATGTACTTATAAATTGTTAAGGAGCGTAACAACCTGGAATGCGAAAAACAATGCAACTCCATAAGCTTTTCGGTAGTCAGCTCTTGACTGAACTCTATCACAAGCTCATCAATTTTTTTGTTATCCACCTCCAGTCCCATGGTATTGGCCAAAGATACTATCTCGTAGACTGTAGACTTCACAGGTACTGTTTTAAACCACTCAAAATCACATTCGACAACGCTCCTTGGCAAAGCTTCTTCCAAGCTGAATTGAGAGTTATCTTGGTAACCCCTTTCCGCGCCTTGTCGATCATCCTGAGGCAAGCAACGATGTGAAAGTGATTTTTTTAAAACTCTGCGTCACTCTTTATGCGAAATGTCGCTCGTTATGGGAGCATTTTTTCCACAATCTGTTTTGCTCGTTATGCGAATTACTCGTTGTAAGAGGTGCTCATTATGCAGGTTTCCACTGTATAGTAAATTAATAAGCATGTGTTTAAATTTACACAGCCGTTGGAAACAGCATTCAAATGCAAATATCAGATTTATCATTTAGACAAATTCTTAGTGAATGTAGATTTAATTAACTTTAAATCATTATCAATTAAGCTTTCGCTATTTAAAAATAATAAATTTGGATTATAAATAAATACGACATAATGCGACATAATGCTTGTCTTATGCGATTGTGAAACATCCATTGAAAAATATTATAAATACTATTAATTAAGCAATCCATTTCATAATTCTTATGTCATAAAAATGTAATTGCTGAAACAGATGTCATTCGATATGCAATCAGCAGACGAATACAAGATGATTTAAAGATTAAAAATCTTTCATAAAAAGATTATATTTTTTCTATTGATAACGATATATTTATCAATATAATTTATAAATGAATGTGATAAAAATGATAAAATTTGTTTTATTTATTTATAACTGTAAAATAATTTAGATAAGAAAATTACATTTAATCTTACTGGAATTATAAACATTTACTTTATTATATTCAACCTAACGTAGTGCAATTTATATTAACGATTGTTTGTTTCTTTATAGATAAAGCACTTTCAAATTTGTATAATAAAAAAATTGATTGATTTATGATAAATATTGTTAAAATAAAAAATAAATCATGTCAACTTAGCAGGGCTGTGGAGTCGGAGTCGGAGTCGTGAAAAATAAGCGGCTGGATTTAAAAAAATATATATTTAATGATGTGTATTTTAACAAAATAGTCAAAAGTGTTAACATTTCATGCTTGGCTGACTAAAGATGATCTGATGGTATACATATAAGTTAAAATGAAATTATTGAAAAATTTCGTCGGAGTCGTTAATTATTTTAAAGCTGGAGTCGGAGTCGGAGTCGTCTTTTTCCACAGCCCTGCAATTTAGTGAAGTTGAAATGCGGCAATGTTTTGTGTAAAAATTTTACCTAACTTTGTTTTGTTAATTATTATGCTACAGGTTTTGGCCATATGTATTTTAAATAATGAGAATTTCTCATTTCATATGTGAATTACACATTCCATTTAATACGGGAATTATGAAGTAAATACATATAATAACCGACTAAAACCATTTTTATAATATTTTAAAATATATTTTTAACGAAAAAAATATTATTAATTTCCGTGTTCGAGTCGTCAACGCCGTAAGCATCGGTTGCTGTGGTCGCAGGGTCGAATCCCAATAAAGACAGTTTCATAAATTGATATTTAAACTGATTTATAAATATCTTAAAAACGAAACTTGGCGAAAAGGATTAGCCAACTACCACTAGTCCTGTCTTTATATCCCTACTATCAACAAAAAAGAGAGGCGAGCATCTGAGTAACAATCATGTATACTAGAAAAACATCTGTTGAGATAATGAGAAATCCATGTTTCACACGGCGGTGGAAATTGTTAAAAAAATAAATTTATATTCTGTGAAAAGTGTTTTTTTTTATGATATTTAAAAGTGATACATTTAAATAATATGACGATGTCCTGTTGTACTCCTCAGCCCAAAAAAACCCGTTTTTTTACAATTTACGATTCTCTGTAGAACTGATAATATTTAAAATCATTACGGCTGACTTATGACACGAACATAGTCTGAAGTATTTTTCTAAAGAAACAAATCCTCACTTTTAGGGTGTTCACTGTCAATACTTGGTGGAAAGGCATTATATTAGTAAAAACACAATATTCCTTTGTACTTCATTCCACTTTATTTAATATGTCAGGACCGGTTTCGCTCATTACGAGCATCGTCAACTGACGATGCTCGATGACGTCAGTTCAGTGATTCAGTTGACGATGCTCGTAATGAGCGAAACCGGTCCCGACATATTAAATAAAGTGGAATGAAGTACAAAGGAACATTGTGTTTTTACTAAATAAATTCCTTACCCGGGCCTGGCTTGAGCCCGAATCTCAATTCCGCTTACCCGCCCGAGCCCAGCCCGCGGGCAGTGTCGAGTAGGGGCCTGGGCCCGTGCAGACCTCTACTATTTAGCGTCACGGTACGGGAATTTATCAGACGTCTGGTTCAATAAAAGATTGAGAAACATTCTCACCGCTGGCAACATCAAAACATAGGTGCTCATACTGCAGAGATAGAGAACATTTTTTTTTTTAAATAAAAGAGTTATTTCTATAAATGGTGTTTTTCGTTGAGACATTGATATAGCTTGTAAACCTCCATCATGGAAATTAATCAGCATAAAAGAATGTATTTATAAACATGCACTGAATGATTTTTTCGAATATATCGTTAATAATTATTCATGTTTATTTTAATTCCGGCATTATTGCATCTATATACTGATATTACAATTATCAAATGATCCATGTTACATAACATATTGAGGGTAAATGATTTATCATAAAAGCTTAATGTGCTCATTTGCTGTTTACTCGCCACTGTCAATTTATTACTTACCAATTTCTGACAGTACTGTGAGTACTGCTATTAAGTGTTTTATGTTCCACTGAAGCAAGTTTAATTTATGAATTATCACAGCCTGCATTATCGACACTTGTTAAAAAATACAACATAATATGAGAGTATTACTTGCAAACCTGGTTCGTTCCAAAGTTGTTGAAACATGAACCATAAATGTAATTTAGTAGATAAAAATAAATTTTGAAAGTATTTTTAGAAGTCACTTTTAGGGTGTTCACTGTCAATACTTGGTGAAAAGGCATTATATTAATAAAAACACAATATTAATTTGTACTTTATTCCACTTTATTTAATAGGTCAGGATCGGTTTCGCACATTGCGAGCATTGTCAACTGAATTTTTTAGAAATCAGTCTCAAACGTGGCTTTACAACATCCAAAATAATTTAATACTAAAAACACATTTAATAAAATGTACATTGTTTTTCAAAATAAAATTCAAGATTCATTTTTTAACCATTTTGGAATAAGTAGTGTTTGCAAGTAAAGCCTGTATATGAGCCATTGAGAGGCGAAGTGAGCCAACTAGTAAAATGGTAAAACTTTTCTTGCGCTTTAAAGTACAATCACGTCTTTATTAAGTGTTTTGGTGGATTGCATATTTTTATTTTACGGAAATAATACTATTGCACTGTATATTAAATTAACTGAGGTTAATTCACTTTAAAGATACTTTAAGAAGTGTAGAATATTACAACGCATCTAACATATTTTTTTCTAAAATATCACTTGGCTCACTTCATCTCTAATGGGCTCACTTTATGAAGCACAGTATGTAATTGTGTTTTTTTTCGTCAAATTTCAATCAATCAACCAACAATGTAGCACATTATCATTAGCTTTTTTTAGGCAATGTCATACAAAATAGACAGTGTAGAATAAAGTGATAACAGTATTTCTTATACAAAATTAAATTGAATACCTTGATGGACATAGAAATAAAATATTTGATATTCTTGAAAAAAAAAAATTACATTAGAAAGTTGTTTTGTTGGAAAGATTAACAGTTTGGAGAAGCTCTATAGTATATAGTAAAATAAAAAAAACAATTGAACAATTTTTTTATCAATATTATAGAAAAATAATTGTTGCTAACGCCTGGTTCTTATATGTAGATGTCGCTCTGCTCACGGCCGGTTCGGTAATATTTATTTATAAATTGTATGCAAAAAAAACACACACACTGACATACAATAACAACACATGGTCTCATTTTCCGACAGCCTCGCAGAACATATGGCGTGAAATATTGCGTGAAAATCGCCTTTCACGAAATTTTCGTGCAATATTGTCTATTGTATGTAAGGGTTGGTTGAAAATACTTAAAATTTTCAAAAGATATTTAAAACTTGTACGTTTAAAAGAGGATTTAAAATATTGTAGTGGGGATATGTATGATATAATACTTTGGTGCTATATTTCACAGCTCATACAATAGGCATAGCGTATTATATCTGTATTTTCAATTATAGTTGTAGTTGTAAAGATTATTTTCTGCTTTTTGAGTTATTTTTATTTGCAACTTATAAAAACTTGTATTAAAATAAAAGTATGTTATTGAAAACAACCGCGATTAAAATGATATAAATAATTATTATGAGCCCATGGGAGGTGAAGGAGCTAAGTGGCATTTCAAGAAAAAAATTGAGTTGGCTGCGTTATAATATTCTACATGTCTATTTGTATCGTCATGTCATGCCGCCTGTGTGGTCGAGTGGTCAACGTCGTTGGCTTCTGTTACGGAGGTCCCGGGTTCGAATTCCGGTACGGACAGTTTTATAAATTGATTTTTCAATCGATTTATAAATTTCTGTTCGAAGGCATGGATGTTTGTGATGTCTTGAATTCCCCCCTCCCACCCTTCCTATCCTATGAACGGGACGTATCGAGAGCGATTAGCTAACCACTAGTCCTGTCCTAGCCCTATCCTTCTATTCTTGCTCTCTTTAGTAAAAGATAAGTTGAGCAACTGAGTAACAAGCAGTTCTCGTATAAAAACATCTTTTGAGATAAACTCCATTAGGAGTCCATATGCTCCATATTTGGAGCGGACATGGTTAAAAATATCATAAAAGTGAAATGAGCTTAGTTAATACACACTGCAATAGTGTGAATTTACATGAAATGAATATGTAATTTTAGTTAAGAGTCCAATAGAAAAGTTTTACCAATTTACTGCTTGGCTCACTTTACCTCTTCAGGACTCAATTGTGTAGAAATAATCCGTCATATGAAATACAAACACAAACATGTTCACCCTGAGTATGCATGACCAGTATTCCATATTTGTTACCCTAATAAGTAAAAATAGCTGATAAGTTTATACACGTATAATTTAAGATTTCGACTGAAGGTGCTTGGTGAATTTTCAATACTACTAAGTGTCAGTTCAAGGTCATCCGTGCACTTGACAGCCTGAAGATGCCGAAAGGCAAAACCCGGGTCGTTATAGATGTACCAGCGTAACTTGACTGCCCGCGAAGGCGCCACCATCGCATCATTAACGTTTCCATAGTCAACATGTCCTAGGGCGACAATTTTAGTTCTGAGTTCTGCCACAGTCAAGTTAAAATGGTACATCTCTAGTAGGGTGTCCGATCCCGGGATCCCGTTCAATTTTCTGATTCCGAAATCCCGAGATTGATATGGTCGCGATCCCGGGATTTCGGGATTGAGAAATTTTGAGGAAATCCCGAAAATTGACACGAAATTGCCAAATTGTGGATTTCAAATTCGTCGGTGAGCTAAAAAAAAAAAACGAGTTTTTGTGACAATCTGGGGCAAAGTATACCAAATTGAGGATTTCAAATTCTTCGATGAGCTAAAAAAAAAACGAGCTTTGGAGATAATCTGAGGGAAAAGTATAGGGAATTGAGGTTTTTAAATTCGTCGGTGAGCTAATCCCGGGATTGAAAATTAATCAATCCCGAAATCCCGGGATTGGAAAATGGCTCCGGGATTGAATACCCTAATCTCTTGTGACAAAACTTGTGTGAATGTATATAATTTGAACGATTCAAATTTAATAAACATGTATGTTCTCTTCCAATAGAATATACTGATATATTTATGAAGACTTAATTTAAGATTTCGACTGAAGGTGCTTGGTGGAATTTCAATATTAAATTTGAATCATTCAAATTTATGAAGACTTGCTTAAGTTTTAGTTCAATTTTATTTGACACCATTCGGCAATTGCACCAATAAAATTACTTGGTTCATAATTGTGATAAAATATGTGCCAAAATCGTCGCAAATTATTCAACTAATTAATTTAAAATGAGTTGTTAACTCGAAGTAAAAAAAATCCTTAATAATTGAAGTCAAAAGAAAAACAGTTTTAACTTTCTCTATGTGTAAAAAAATCACTGCCGGTTTCTAAGCTTGATGATTATATATGGCGATATAAATAATGATGATTCAACGATTTGTAAATATTATACATACATGAAACCAATCAAAGGCAAATTACATTGACATAACGATGGCGATACTGCCTGAATCATAATAATAATTGTATTTAGTTGCCATTAAAAAGAATCATTGAAGAAACTCATAAATAATTTATAGGTGAACGGTTAGCCTCATTTTAAAAACGTTGCAAAAAGTCTTAACTCAAATTACAGTGTGTTAGGTTAGGCACTTAAACGTGTGTAATAAATTGTACTAATAACTAGTCGAATTAAAAACGAATTAGATAAAAATTTACATGAATGGGTCTAAAAAAACAAAAATCGTTTCATTTAAAGCGATTAGTTATAATGTAATTTACACCAATCGAGAGAGAAGGTCATGCTGTAATCGTAGGCTAAAAAATAGTTTGGTAGCTATATCAAAAAAAAAGGTAAAATAAAACACTTACATCAATAAGGTGGACTACTATCGAAGCTATGGAATACGTATCATTTATTACTCGGTTGAAAGTAGGGCTCGTCTCTTGTAAGGATTCCAACTATTCGTCTTATCAACTATTTGAATATCGGAAAATAAAACTGAAACTTTATGTGATCTTTCGTAGATTTTGTAAAATATTTCATAAAAAATATAGTAAAAAAAAGGCCAAATATATTCGGATATCGAATATTCGAATATCCGATTTGGAATCCCTAGTCTCAAGGGACGGTCTTTTAGCTCTATTTGTGACATTCGAAAGCCGGTTTTTTACTTGTTAGCTAAGTTTTAAATATTTGATTTAAATAAATTATAATTAATAACTTTATATATAATTAAAAACCTCTATACTTGGACTTGGAACTGCCATTGTTACAAATAAAACAATATGAAATATTATATGAAGTTAGTCAGTATACATCAATGAAAGCGTTGAATATATATTATTTACGTTTTTTTAGAAAACATATTTGCAGTATATTTTGAATACCTAATAAAATTTTAGTATTTCATGTGACAAAAGAAAGACACGTTTCTACCGTTATTTTAATTGAATTTCCCTTCTTTTATGAAACTTAGAAAACCGAGTTGAGCCAAGTTTTAGGAAACATTAAAATTGGAAAACCGGGTTTTTTTTCAAAAGTCGGTGTTTGAATAATCCCTGGTTGAAAAGCTAATTCTTCAAAATTTGCATTTCATAAGTCTTGCTTTACTGTAACGAAGTATAGCATACGAAGAAAAAATCTACTGAGTTTTGATAATAGATGCTGGTAAAAATTTGAATCGTTCAAATTATGTACACCCCCATAGATTTTGTCACTAACGACCCGGGTTTCGCCTTTCGGCATCTTCAGGCGTTCAAGTGCACGGATGAACTTGAACTGAACCCGGGTCGTTAGTGACAAAATCTGTGGGAGTGTACATAATTTGAACGATTCAAATTTAATATTAAATTCCACCAAGCACCTTCAGTCGAAATCTTAAATTATATCAATAGATGCTGGTGTCGAATACTAAGGGTGTGGTGGTCACTTTGCGTGGGATACATGGATTAGGGAACGAACAACGCGTCCCTGTTACGTCAGTGGCTAGACAGGCGTGGACTTAGCTGGCACTCATACTGATAATGCCTATTGATACCCTCAACCCAATATTAAGCATCTACATCAGTTGTACTAATTTTTTACTTCTCCCAATAAAATGGTGAGGTTGCATTTAAACATAGAATGCAAAGTAACCTTAACTTAAAAGAACAAAAAAAAAATCGAAACAGTGTGTACTTGATAAAGAAATATTATTTACCTACCGATATTACTTTAGAGGCCACTGGTTAAAATCCCAAAACGGGCAATTTCTATCAATAGACATGAATGTATATGTCTTAAATTTTTTCTCCCACCTTTACTATTCCCAAAACGGGCGCAGCGAGAGAGATTAGCTAACCACTAGTCCTGTCTTTGTCAAATCCTTATATCCATACTATCTTTAAATAAAGAGAGTTTAAGCAACTGAATAACGAGCAGATTTTTTAAAGATAAACTCTATTTAGAATCCATATGCTCCACATTGGGAGCGTAGATGGTTAACAAAACAATATATTTTTGTAGAGTTTAAATTTTGATTCTTATCACGATACATGTAAGGTATTTACTGAGTTATATTAATTTGGTATCTAAAATAGATAAAACATCGATAGATTACTTTTATCGATATATTAATATACATATTATGACCACGAAATGTGTGTCAAGTAAATTTATATTTAGCATAATATTATATTTAAAAAAAAGTATGTTGTTAGTTATACTATTGTTTACAAATGTAATGACCGCTTTACACTTGAAATAAAATGAATGTGCAATTGTGAATAATAAAAATTAAATATACAATTAAATAAAAAAAACTTGGACTCGTCACTGCTTACACGATAATGGAAATTTAAAATTCAAATGATGCGCCTGGATAACTTTGAATTTATGACCACCGTTTTGAAATAAATAATTATATGCAAATTTAAAAAAAAAATGTTTTTTATTAAATAACCGGATTATTAGTTTTATTTTTAGTGATTATTATTACTTTTCTTAGTATTATGAATATTTAACGAAATTTATGACGGCAGTTTTATGTTATTTTGTTTTATTTGGAAAAAAAAATATCAAGTGTTTGGATTAAAATAATTATTCGATGATAATTGTGAATATGATTTTAAACAGTATATCGAACTTCATGCTTAATAACTGTTTATTAATTTAACATTTTAAGCTATTAATAGTCAAATTTGATATCTAAATAAACTTTATTAAATTATATTATTGATTATATATCACGGGGCAGCGGTTAACGTCATTGGGTTGCGTGACGGATCTTATAAGTGTAATTCCTTCGCAACCCTTTCCAATCATAAATCAACGGGGGCGTAGCGAGAAAAATAAAGGATTAGCAATTGAGTAACAAACAGTTCTCTTAAGGATAAAATCTGCTGAGATACCTTCGTTAGAAGACCATATGCTACAGGGTTGGAGTGGACATTGATTAAAATAAAAATGTATTTCGGAAGTCGTCTAGTTTATTAAAATCGCAAAAGACATACCTTTTTATCCATGGAGGTACATATCTCAACAAAAGTTTTTTTTCTATGAATTCTATTTTTTACTTAGTGGCTCAGCTTTTCAAACAATTCAACAATCAGTTAAACAATTTAGCTTATTACATCTTTTTGATTTAATTTTGTTTTGTATAAATAACACTTTTAAAATTGTATTTTCTTATCTGTTGATAATGCTCGTCCTGAATGAAACCGGGTCTAATCTTTTTTGGAAGTAGTACAAAGGAATATTGTCTGTTTTTTTAAATATAATGCCTTTCCGGTGAACTTATTTGTGATGATTGAACTTTATATAAATGAAAACGAGGGTGTTTGAATTTGAGAGATATTTAATCGATTCGTATCATTTCGCATTACTTTGGCGTTATAACTGTCTGGTTGAATACATCGGATAAATAAGTCAGCAGTTTAAAATAATCGGATATTGAATTAGGCTTATTTTCAATGCATAATTTCATCTGTCATTGGGATTTTTTCATTTGAAAGGCGTATAACGTATTGCTTTTTTAAAAAAGCAATCGACGAACAAGCAATTCGAAAAACTCATGTGGCTATTGATTACACAATGATTACTGCAGTGCATAAAACAATAACTTTAATTATACGACGCTGAAATCATAAAATTACGGCATGGTTTTTAAAATTAAACTTCAATTATGTAATGGCGAAGGCTTCCAGAATGATTGATGTCCATTCTGGTAATCTAAACCAAAAAAATAAATGCCTCCATTGTGATTCCTACACAATTTCCTTGCAATATATTAAATGGGCATTTATAACGTAACCTTAAGTGGGAGCTGAAGGTTAAAACGGTTTAGAGAGCAGCTTCTTTGCATTTTAAATTTATACTGGGTCTATTATTAAACATTACGATTGTGTGATAAAAGATCTGTCCATAGACTCATAGAATGATAGCAGCTTTTGTGTCAAAATAGAAAAATAATATGCATTAAAAATAACAATCAAAAGAAACGTCTGAAGATGACGAACGTGTTCTTTGTGAATAACAAAGTTTACCGAAGCAGCCGGATATATGTTTATCTTTTTGGAGATTGCTAAAAGCTAACATTTATAAAATACATGTAGTATTTTATTTTCCAACGAATGTTAAGATTGTTAATACATGAAAATATGTTTTTTATATCTTCTTTGAGCTTAGCTTTATATATATTATATAATATAAGCTAAGCTACGCGAAGTTTAAACAAAGTTCTGACGAAGGCTTGAAGCCAAAACAGCTATAAACTAAATAAAAAGAATTAAAAGCTAAATCAAGTGTTAATTTGTAGGATAAACAGAAGCCAATAAACCAGTGAGATTTTAGAAGCATGCGTAAACTCCCAAACTGATTTTTCCAATTAAATATTGGTGAGGTTGTTGCCAAGATTTATTTAGATTTTAAATCAGCTACGCCTTTTTGCCAATTCACAAATATGTGTTATGTTATAAGTATAAAAAATGCTAAAAAACTTAATTTTATACCGATCAAAAATTGCAATCCTTCATATTTTTTACAGATTCCAATTCTTCCAAGGAATCTAAAGAGTAACAAGTCTTTATTTAAAACAATCGCATTTTAAAATGAAGCAAGTAATCTGAACGGCAATTAAAATATTTCACAATGTAATAAATTGCATTACTGTGACCGTCATCAGATATCAATAGGAATTACATAATTGCAGAAATATTATCATAAGAATCGAGAAAGATACCTTCTGTGTATATTTACTCAATTGGTTGCAAACTTGTTTGTTTATTATTCCTTTTAATTCATTCTTGTATCAAACTCAATGTTCATTTATCTCGATATGGAGTATAAAAGACACGCATATATAACCAATTAAAATTAAATGGCACTTTTTACACGTTTGCATTTTATGGGTGCTATTTACGGTAGCTAATCACAACTTCAAGTGGAGATGCTTGCTTTGGATATTGAAAGACTTGTGATTTAAGGGACATATCAGCTTCTTTGGCCGTGGTCCTTTAAGACTGTCTGAGACACGTGTAGTAAATATTTCTGGAAATACTCTAACCCTACATGGCTATTATCCCGAAGTCCTCTTGGGTTGTAGGATTTATTGGTTATTTTAATCTTTTAATGGTTACTTGTTTTAGAATGTATAATAAAATACAAGTTAAAATCAGAATTAGTTACAGTTGCAGTATATTATGATTGTTATTATGATATTATGCCGCCTGTGTGGTCGAGTGGTCAGCGTTGTTGGCTTCGGCTACGGAGGGCATGGGTTCGAATCCCGGTACGGACAGTTTTATAAATTGATTTTTCAATCGATTTATGAATTTCTGTTCGAAGGCATAAATGTATAAGATGTCTAGAATTCCCCTCTCCCACCCATCATGTCCTATGAACGGGGCGTATCGAGAGCGATTAGCTTACTACTAGTCCTGTCCTAGCTCTATCCTTCTATCCCTACTCTCTTTGGAAAAGAGAGGTTGAGCAACTGAGTAACAAGCAGTTCTCGTAGAAACACTTCTGTTGAGATAAACTCCATTAGGAGTCCATATGCTCCATTTTGGGAGCGGACATGGTGAAAAAAAAAATATTATAATTTAATAATGTCCTATATAAAGCGGTGACTTCTTATATTAATGTAATCCACCCACTCACAATTAGGGATAGCAATACCGGAATTACCGAAACCGGAATCCCGGTATACGTAGTGTTTTATCAATACGGAAATACCGGCATAGATAAAATTGTTAGAGATGAATTTAAATAATGTAAATCTGCCAAGAGTTGTATCAATATTAACAGGTTCTAGAATTCATGAGTCTTTCAATCATTATTTTCAAAAGGTGAAAGTTATTTATGAAAAACACCCGTTTATGATTATGATACATTTTTTAATAACGGCATTGTATTATATATGTAATTTCGAAATGTCAATGATTTACTCGCCCGGTTTTGCGATCCCAATTCGCCGTAAGATTAGCTTTTTTGCTTTAAAAAATATTAATGTTTGCAATACCGGAATTTAATATGATAAATTCAACGAGGGGACGTGGATTTTTTCGCCCCCCCAAGAACTGCACAAAATAAACGACATTTAATACTAATTATTAGCAATATTTTTTTTTTAGTTATTTTGGAAAGTTGTTTTACAGTATATAACTTATTTTATTACAGTAAATTGGCAGCTTTATTCATATAAAATGTTACGCGAAATAATCTTAGACTTATAGCCTATGGACTATCCAGTTTTTCATTTAATGATACGTAAATCAAGTAATTAAATATACGATGTTGTCCGATAAGCAAACCAGAACTTGTTATAGGTAAAAAAAAAAGCGAAACAATATTTTACGCCTACGTCGAAGATATTTATTATGGGCATTATGAAGTCGTGGTAGATATTTAATAATTTATTTGCCGGTTAGTTTTGCGTGCAAAATATATATCATTGAGCCGGTACCGGCCGTCGGAAACAAAGCATTTTGAGATTACACTTAATGGCCATAAAACAAAAGATAAAAATAATAGCCACATCAGTAGTAAAATAATCAGAATGATTGTTGTTTTACAAAACCAACTTATTTAACCTAAGAACGTTTTTGTATTTTATCAATGGAATTTTAATTATAATATTATATTGTACAGTTATATAGTTATTTAAAAACTAAAGATTGACCGATTCTCTAATAATTATAAAATATACATACAGTGGAACCTGATC
Source organism: Himalopsyche anomala (assembly GCA_031772345.1). Taxonomy (NCBI): domain Eukaryota; kingdom Metazoa; phylum Arthropoda; class Insecta; order Trichoptera; family Rhyacophilidae; genus Himalopsyche; species Himalopsyche anomala. Next base: position 1,307,039 of record CM062827.1, read on the forward strand.
TGTTGAGGAAAGAAAACGAACGATAATTGAGAGAAAAACCATGAATACGAGAACGGTGGATTTCCACTTTATATGGAAATAAACCAAAGAAAACATCTTTTGTGTATATAAATAATATATACAATAAAAGGGTGGAATAATTCAAATGGGTTGGTGACGCTATTTTCTTTGAAGCTACCGTGAAGTGCATTGTATTTAATCGTCGCGTCATACGGAGAGAGATTAAATTCTAATCATAAAACCTTGCATTACACACTCTATTTTTTTAAAGAATGATTTACTGCATATTGTTCCTGAGACCATCCCTTATGAAAATTTGAAAACGCTTAGTGAAAGTATGGTAACGGATACTCTCAGTATAACTATACATCTGTAGAGGGTAGTGGTTAGCACAGTGAAGGGGAACCTGCGGCCTTTTGGCCACTCAGATGCGGACTTTTGACTTGATCAAAAAATTATACGCAAGCGTTTGGAAAAAAGAGCGTAATCAACCCATTATACATATGTTCGACAGTCAAAAAAAAAGGGGGGGGCGGTGTCAACGTTTTCTTTATGTTTATGTTGAATCAGATAAATTAATGTGGCCTTTTGAAATGAAAAGGTTCCCCACCCCTAGGTTTGCACAAGGATATAACGACATGACCATATTATATTTTAATACATAACAATTGGCAATAACAGGATCGATAGTTGATTCCTTAAATGTAATTAAAATAAATTTTAAGGTGTTTACTGTCAATACTTAATGGAACGGCATTATATATATTTTTTAAATAACATTCATTTGTACTACTAATTCTATTTTTATTTTGAAGAATAAAAGAGGAACTAGTACAGGTGAATGTTTTCTATTTTAAGTGACCAAAATACATTAGAATCAAACACACATATGATTTCAATATTTTTTTGTTTATATTTTTTAACAATTTACCAAAGCTGAAATCATTGTGTATATATTTATGCTTTAATATCTAAATATTACGTATTTTGTCGGAAGCAGTCTTTTTACTAACGGCAGAATAGTCTGTTCCGTTGAAACATAGTTTGATGTCTTTTTCCTGGACTTTATTACAATATTATTGAATGAATAATTACGTAACATGTATATTAAAATTAAAGCGATGAATTTTGTAAAGACTTCGCTTTGAAGATAGGTAGTAAAACTTAAATTATAATAACAGATTTGTCAATTCGTTGAAATTGAGAAGAAGTGGTATTTCTACACATGTTTTTAGTTTAAAACAGATTTGTTTATTGTATCGATGTATTATGTAATGTGATTTACAGTTAAATATTACAACGCACAAATGTCAATTAAATATTCAAGTGCCGAATAAAATTTTAAATTGTCAGAACTGTTAATCCTCTATTGCAGTGTTTGTCTGACTGTGTTGCGTGCCGCAAGAAGTCTCAGGTGTGCTGTGATGGAAGAAGCCTATAAGCTATTTATTACAGAAGCTAGGTTAGGAGATACGCGTTTGTTTATCTGATTCAGTGTCTGCCAAACTGTGTGCCGCGGCACACTACTGTGCCGCAAGATGTCTCAGGTGTGCCGCGGTGGAAGAAGCCTTAAAAATGTCAATTTTAAATAATGCCTATTCGGTAGCAAATCGAGGATTTAAAATTCCTCGATGAGCTAAAAAAAAAAGGAGTTTCGGAGATAATCTGCGGCATCTTGGTGTGCCGCGGTACTTGTTCCATTCATCAGTGTACCGTAAAGGAAAAAAGTTTGGCAGACACTGATCTAATTTGATAGAATTCTTTCGAAAATCAATTACTTTCTTCTCACTAATAAAACTATTACCATCTATGTACATATACATAGCATATTATGTTGATAACATTTTTTTTTAAGTTACACTATGATTTTCTTTATGTACGTTTCCTTTTTTAAGGAATTTTAATTGGTGTGCCGCGGAAAAAATTTCATTCACCAGTGTGCCGTGAAGTGAAAAAGTTTGGCAGATACTGCTCTATTGAATAAGGTAAGTTGTTTCTCTATCAAATGTTGAGCATAAATGTAATCTATGTAAGCTATGGACTAAGAATTAAGTCGCAATTAGAAAGTGTAGATATTACATAACGAACATTTTTTTTCAATTAATTTTGAGATTGCATTGACACTCGCCTAGAGCAGAATTTCAGGAGATGTCGGTTTCGGATACCTTAAGATACACCCCACGGTAGATGAAAATTGTGTTAAGATCTTGCTATTCGCAAGTCTAGCACTTAGTCGTTCTGGTAAGTGCTAAGATTCATGGACTGGCTTAAAAAAATAATTGTTGTTTGACTTAGTCAGTTGTAAATTGGCAATGAAACCTGTTAGCTTAGCTTTCTGGTTTGCCCAAAGATTCCGGTTGTAAGGAATGGTAACTGTATGCCGCGCTTCAAAACAAGACACTCTATATTTAAGATTTACAAATATTAAAAATACTTAAGGAGAGCTTCTACTTCAACAAGTTTTTTCATCAGTCATCAGCTTTGTAGAAAGGCACTGATGATTGTAAAGTGAATGTATTTGTAATTATAGGTGGCACTATGTGCTGGTATTACTTTAATGGATTCAATAATACAGTACACAATCAAAGGGCTGCTTTTTGGTTATGTGTTACCGCTTAAAGAGTGAAAAGATATATGTAATATCCAATGGCAGAAATTAGTTATTATATTTCGATATTTCAGCGAAAAATTCGATTAAGATGATGTGACTTTCAACGTCATGCCGACTTGGTTACGTGTTGCGTCTACGGAAAACTAAAAAGTATTCAAAAGTTTCACGGCATTCTATGTAGAATAAAAGCATATTAAATTGTAAAAGTTCCTCTGTACTTTTGTGTATTTTCATTATATGTAAAAAAAAAAAAATTACAAGTTACGCTGTGAAATACGCACTGTACTACGTAAGAGTGTGAAGTAGGGCTTGCAATTTACCGTTAAATTTCAATTACCGGTAAACGGTAAATAATTCCTCCCATTACCGGTAAAAGAAAAAACGTAGACTATTTGTTATGTTACAACGTTTTACTAAAAGCTGGGACCTACATTGAAATTGAAATACAGTGGAACCTCGATTATACGTTTTTCAAGGGACCGTAATAAATGAACGAATAATGCGGGAAACCGATAATGCGGGAAATCTTCAAATTATACCAAAATATGTTTATTTTTCAAAAAACTTTATTTATGTAACGAAATGCGATGTAAACTATTTGAGCGAAAAAAAAATATTCTACAAAAACGGTCAATCGGGATAATAATTGGGACGGGACGATAATATTTAGATGATAGATCGAGGAAATCAATAAATCGGGGAATGATAAACGTGGACTTAATAAATATTGTCGAGTAAAAAATAAACGATCCATGCAAAAAATCGAAGATAGCGAGAACGGTAGATCGGGGTTCCACTGAAAAAAACGCGAAACGAAATGCGAGGCAAAACTGTTTATGAAAAATATTCAACGAAAACGGTCAATCGGGATAATATTCGTGACGGGACCAAAGTATTTAAACGATAGATCGAGGAAAACGGTAAATCGGGGAACGATCAATGCGGGATTCTTTTACATTGTTCTTATGGGTGTTTGGCCGGGACTATGAAAAATAAACGATCCATGCGGGAAAACGAACAATGCGAGAACGGTAGATCGGGGTTCCACTGTAACTTAAAATATTTCTGATGTAAATGTCTTACATACATATACGTATTTTATGTTTTTACTTAGATATGAAATTGAGTGATTAAATAATCTCATATTTACATATATTATTGGTATATGCTACGTCTAGCTTAGTAAATTTGATAAGAAGTTATACATCGACTTACCGATGTATTTAATTGATTAATTACATACGTTATAAATTCGTAGTTAAAAATTCATAAAATAACAAAACAATTTTAAGAATGAAATTCTCTTATAAAATAATTTATTTCACGTATCCTGATTCATTGCTTATTATATTTGATGAACGGTAAGTCAATTTATTTGTAGGATATTAAAAAAATACAATTTTTCAATTAAACAAGAATAATAAGACACACATAATGAATAAAATATATCATTTTATATAATATTACAGCTGCAGAGTATGTTTGTTTTGGTGATGGATTGATGATGACAATTCTACATTCCGAATAAATATTTGCTATAATCTATCTGTCCTTAATTTGTGATGCAATAATTTTTGGAAATTATCGGTAAGATTCCTAATTTACCGATGGTAAAGGTCACCGTTTCGTCGACCGGTAATGCAAGCCCTAGTGTGAAGCCATATTAGAGGTAGGGTGGGTACAACATTGATTATCCAAGAGAATATTAAAAAAATATTGATACCAAAATAATATATTGTCCTGTGTTATCAGACACTTTTTGTGGTACCCTTCGTAATTGGGAACACTTGAAGATTTGCAAAAAACAGAAGTTTACTAGACTATTACACAATTGTTTTTATACAAAGCACGGTATTGATTAATACCGTAAATCAGCGATTTACAACCTGGGAGGCGTGGACTATTGCAAAGGGAGGCGCGAAGAGTCCAAAATATTTATTTACTCTTCAAATCGTGCCTTTATTACTATACGAAATAAAGGATGGGGAGGCGCGAAGGCATTTTTTTCTTCAAAGGGAGGCGCAGTAACATAAAGTTTGGAAACCACTGCCGTAAATAGTTTGTGCAATAATTGATAAGGCAGTTTTTAAAGTTATTCAAAAGCTTGAAAGCTTTATAGAAAAGCTACAAGTAACAAACGTTGTCTGGATAACGTTTACATATAGATAATAGAATATATTTATTTTGTGAAGACGAGCTGGTGACAAATAGTGTTAAGTAAACACAGTGTAACACATAAACAAACATTGTGTCATAAATGTTTCTGTAAAATATATTGATTTTTAAATATGTAAAATTTAAGAATATTCAATGGAATGCTAGTTATTTATTTAAAATAAATATAAGCCTAAGCGGTTAAATTTTGTGTTAAAAAATGGTTCATGGCAAAGATGTTTCTTAAACCCAAGTTCATTATTTTTCAAAAAGAAGAAAAGTAAATAAAATCAAAACTACATTAAACTATATCAAAATTGTGAGTTATAATTCTTTTTTTATTTTTAAAATGAAACAAAATGAAAATATTAAATGGCCATTATTTAGGTCATTGAGAGGTGAAGTGAGCCAACTATAATAGTGAAATGGTAAAACTTTTTTCTTGGACTTTTGTTTGATGTTTTGGTGCATTGGATATTTTTATTTTACTGAGATAACATTATTGCATTGTGTATTAACTGAGGTTATTTCACTTTTACAATACTTTAAGAAGCGTAGAATATTACAATGCGTCTAACTTTTTTCTAAAATATCACTTAGCTCACTTCACCTCTAATAGATTAAGTACTAATCAATACGGCGCTACATATTTATAGATTTAGTATTTAAATAACACATAATTACGAATAATATATATTTTTAACTGGTTTTTAACTAATCATTATATCATTATTTATTGACGAATTTTATATTAAAAAAAACTCTTTTGAACCAATTTCACGTTTATTAAACATGATCAGGACCGGTTTCGCATTTTAACAGATTTCATCAGTTGAAAATCATTTGATCAAAAGATCACCTTAAAATTTTCACCACGAGCGAAACCGGTCCTGACAATATTACATATATTATGCGGAATTAGTACCTACGTACCTTGTAGAATCAGCATATTTTCTTCTAAAAAATAGTCTGATTCAACAAAGTACGTGGGTGCTAAAATTAAATTTAATATTTCAGTTATTATAAAAGTATTTATTTCAAAATAGGTGATGCCATTTATTCGATATTTTTTTTCTAGACCATCTTTGATTTTAATAAAATTAACGTTAGCAAATCTGGACACGAAGAATATAATCATCAGACTCACCTTATATTATGGACCGTTGTCACCTCTTCAGATAATCCAATCAGCCACAAAAAACACAAACTAATTAAAAAGTACGTCGAATCTTTCAATTAATAAGTTCTTAAAACTAATTGAAGCTTCAAATAATTAATTAAAAATAAAACATAAAGTTCGATCACATTCGCGGTTTTCATTCACGAATTCGTGTATGTTATTAATACAAGCATTATTATTAATTGTTAACAGATGTCAGTTGTTAGTGTGAAAAAAGAAAATAAAAACATTTTGAAAAAGGAATCGTAAATATTGGTGCGCCGCGCGCCAAAAAAAAACTACCGCACTCTTCGAACGTTCGTCTGACTCTAATTTCGAGACATTTCCCAATGAAAACTCTCGGTCGAATGAAACGAAATTATTTTTGCTCCGTTGGCGTGAAAGAGAGGGAGAGAGTCGGCCCGCTTGACACATTGTAACGACTCTTCGCTCTCGAGTGGAAAATGATGAGTACCGGTTAGATAGTTATTTAAGTAGGTATTAGGTATTAAATACCGAGTATTTCTGTGGTGACACCATTGTGGTTTGGGCGATTATTTAACCTGTCACGTTAATCCAAATGACCGGATTAAAAATATTGATCATTTAAAAATCGGTTTAAAAATAGAAATGACAACAATTCAATATAATCGTGCATGTATAGAATTTGTGTATGATAAATAATTACTAAGCTACTGAGCCGCCTGTGTGGTCGAGTGGTCAACGTTGTTGACTTCGGTTACGGAGGTCACGGGTTCAAATCCCGGTACGGACAGTTTTATAAAATTGATTTTTCAATCGATTTTTGAATTTCTGTTCAAAGGTATGGATGTATGTGATGTTTTGAATTCTCCCTTCCTACCAATCCACCACCCTACCACTAATCCTATCCTAGCCTTATCCTTCTATTCCTACTCTCTTTGGAAAAAGAGAGGTTGAGCAACTGAGTAACAAGCAGTTCTCGTAGAAGCACTTATGTTAAGATAAACTCCATTAGGAGTCCATATGCTCCACATTGGGAGCGGACATGGTTTTAAAAAAAATCTACTATGTTGTGTAGACTGTAGATGTTTTTAATGGGAAAATAAGTTATTCTATTATGTAGTCTAGCGGTTAACGATTTTGTGCGTTTGACCTATTTGGTTACGTGGTCACCGGTTCGAGTCCCGATTTTGTATTATTTATAAAATTATTGTTGTCATAAATTGTGATGTATGTATTGTTTAATATTATTTAAAAAAATGATTTTAGAAATGAAAAAAGATGTAACCCACAGTTTTATTTTGATAACCACAATGTTTATAGTTTAAAACACGTTATATAAAAAGGATGTAAGCTGAAAATAATGAATTAGTTTCTTATTTAACTTTTAAGTATAAGGACTATGAAAGTTGCGACCTGGAAAAAGGACTAACAGAAAGGTTTTTCTAAAAAAAATATACTCAATTAATATTAGATCGAGTCAAAAAAATATAAGTTTTTTAGTCTTCGTGCACTTCAAGATTGAGTATCTTTTATGTATGTATGGTTTACGTCATTTTGCCTTTTCACAGTCGAATACTCAAAAAAACCAATCAAGCGATCGAATAACAACCAAGCCTCGTAAGAGACTTTATTTGAAATGTTTCATTAGAAGTAAGTATTCTTCATATTAAGAGTACATACATATACGTGACTTATTGAGAAGCAAATATTCAATAAGTGATTTGTCACAATTTTTGGTAAAAATGCTGTTTAAATATCAGTTCTGGTAGTTCTTAATAAATTCTATGAATATACATCACAATTAGTGTAAAAAAAGATTTTTTTTCCATGATAATTAAATCTTTAAGTTGACACGTTCAAGCAAATAGTGACTTTTCTAACACTTGAATCATCATTTCCTAAGCTCTGTATTTGTGTGACAAATCACTTTTTGAATCTTTGCTCCTCATCAGTGGCGGATTACCCCATAAGCGCAAGAGGCGCTCGCTTGGGGCCTCCAAATTTTAGGGGCCTCAAAAATTATATAAATCCTTATATTTTAACTTCAGTTTTCAATATTCATTATTATTCTACGAAGAGTTTTGTAACACTTTTCTGTTATTCGAAAAACAGGGTATCTAAAATTTATTGCGCCTAGGGCCTGCAAAGTGTTTAATCCGCCACTGCTCCTCACATATTAACAACCGCTGTAGCAAGTGTAATTTCAGATTAGCTTTATTTTGTCAAAGCTGTCTTAAAAATGGTGTTATTTTAACTTCTTATAACCAGTACTCATTATATACACATTGCATTAATATGCTTTATTGCTAAAATACAAGAAAATCGAAGGATTATTAAAATTTCAAGTCATAACTACATATATTTGTGTATTCAATATAAAGAGACCAATATTCAATTTGTAACGTTCAAATTATATTCATTCACTTAAGTATTGTCACTAACGTCCCGGGTTTCGCTTTTCGATATCTTCAGGCGTTGCAAGTGCACGGATGAACTTAAACTGACGCTTAGTAAATAAATTTATCTTTTTTATATAAGAAATAAATGTATCACTAAGTTAAAACCCATTGCTGGCGAAAGCTGCGGAAGAAAGCTGAAGATGCCGAAAGGCGAAACCCAGGTCGTTAGTGACAAAACTTCTGTGAATGTATATAATTTGAACGATTCAAATTTAATGTTGAAATTCCACCAAGCACCTTCAGTCGAAATCTTAAATTATAGCCAATATTCATTACATATTAGATATTTAAAGCTTTGTGATTAATTAACAATGTGAATAGTTTGAATCGAAGGTTTGTAAATTGTAAAATTTAAAACATGTTTTATTTTTAATCTTTATTTGAAAAAAAACGTAAATAAACGAAACAAACTACTTCTAAATCCCGTTTACACGAAGAGGCACAGCGCGTTGTGCAGATATCCGGTTTCTGTTGGGTGTCCATGATTGTAGGTTCGATCTGGTTTCTTGAAGAAGAACGTGCTGTAATTATAAAATATGTATGCATCAAAAAAATATATAACTACATCATTAAATCACATTATATTAAAGGAATTGAAAATTATTTAAAATACAAGTCAACTCGGTTGGTCAATTCAGGAAATTTGATTTTCAAAAGAATAAAAATTCTTATTAAATATATTTACGAAGCCGCTAATATACAGATAGCCGCCTGTGTGGTCGAGTGGTCAACGTCGTTGGCTACCGCTACGGAGGACACAGGTTCGAATCCCGGTACGGGCAGTTTTATTAATTGATTTTTCAATCGATTTATGAATTTCTATTCAAAGGCATGGATGTATGTGATGTCTTGAATTAACCCCTCCCACCCATCCTATCCTATGAACGGGGAGTATCGAAAGCGATTAGCTAACCACTAGTCCTGTCCTAGCCCTATCCTTCTATTCCTACTCTCTTTGGAAAAAGGGAGGTTTACCAACTGAGTAACAAGCAGTTATCGTAGAAACACTTCTGTTGAGATAAACTCAATTAGGAGTCCGTATGCTTCACATTGGGAGCGGACATGGTAAAAAAATAAAATTCAAATTATTTTTTTCACAAAACAACAACAATTAAATGCAGATATAGAACCCTTGAGAGGAGATGTAAGCCTAGTGGTACTTTATAAAAAAAATGAATTATATGCGTTTCAATACTCTAAATGTCTTAAAGTATCGTAAAAGTGAAGGTAAATACACGCTATAAAAGTGTTATCTGCCTAAAATAAAAATATGTAATTTAACAAAACACCAAAAAAAGACGTGATTGCGGTTTTATTCCAACAGTGAACTTCTTATCTCTGTAGCGCTCACGCCCTTCCGTCTGCAAACGATGGTAAGAGGATACAATTTACATTTTTTCAAAAACTTTATCGATGAAGGAGACTAGAAGAACCTTGAAACTAGCGCGTCCTGGTATTTAAAGCTCTATAAATTTAATATAAAAAATAAAAAAAAAACAGAAATGTTGTACTATTTTACTACATGGTTTAATTAACTTCTCAAGGGCTCAATACGAATCAATGAACAGAACAAAACGAATCACCTCGAAGCCTGGTATTAAATTTCGTTTTTTTATATAATAATAATTTGAAGACATCGGTTAAATTTACACAAAACCAGTTGAGCAATCGTCGTAACCAAAATCAGATTGTTTATATGTCATATCAGTAATGACTACATTAAATTAGTATTCAATCACCGACATGATATTATTTCACAATTCGACATGATTTATGTTAATTGATTACGGAATCGTAGTAGTGTGATCAAATCTGAGTGGTCTTGCCAGAGGGTCTGTCAAACTAACGGTCCTAGTTTGGATAAAAAGTTACCATTACTCGCTACTTAAGTCTTAATTGGACTGGTATTTTTTGGACTTTGGCAAAACAAAAACAACATCAAATAGTACAGAGTATCTACTGGATGTATTTTCTTTTTACATATTTAACTTATTGTAATGTTATAACTTGTTACAGAGTAGGTAACCTTGAACTACCAAACCAATGTATCATTTTCTGTCCAGTGATGTAGTGGGGGTAGGATATCATCCTGTCACTTCATTTTGGAGCCGGGCCCTAGTACTTTTTTACTTAAGTACTTTACAAAAATTAATATTTTATTCAATTCTTAGCACAGATGTGTTTTTCACCTTAGGTAGTTGATTTTCCCCCGAGATACATTTACTGTGCAGATTTGCAGTCCGAGGTGTAATTTTTTTGGTCATATCGGTTGTCAAGAGTTTAACAATATTAAGGTAATAATATTTTTAAGGGATGGAGTTCAATAACTGCAGAGCTGCTTAATTAAAATTTATACGAAACAAATGTAGTATGTACATAATGTAGAACACATGAAATGACATTCATCAAATTTGTCCAGGAAAAAATGAAAAATGCGATTCAATAAATGGTAAAAAATATTAAGCACTATAAGTCAGACATTGTATCCGACAAATTTTCTTGTTTTCCATTTTCATTGTTTCGGAAAAAAAACAAAATGTAAAATGAATGTAATATATAAAGGAACGGTGTCAACTTTACTAATCAAAATAAGCATAGCCCCAACACTTTTTGATTTGGCACTACAGCACTGTTGCTGTCTATAATTATTCATTTTCCAGTACCAAAATGTCATATTGCAAATCATTATAAAAATATCTGTTTTCCGCATCAACTTCTGATCAACTTCAACTTAAATAATTATTTTCAAAAAAAAACTTTTTTATAGTGTTAAACAAAATTTTAAATCTTTCAAAACGTATGAAAATTGACTTCAACCACTTTCATAATAATGAACATAATGCATTCTGTTAATTTTGAAAACAGTGCTAGTCATTTGAACCTAAAAAAAGCCACATAGAAAATTTATATGTCAAAATAAACTGTAAACCTATTAGACTATAGAAAATTTGAAACCCTACATTTTTTAATGTAAAAAATATCTTTTGAAACATTGAATCGCAAACCTTTAAATATCTTAAAACGAAAGAAACATGACTTAGGCCACTTTCATAATTATGGACACATATTCAGAAAGTTTTCGTTAGATTCAATACTCATAATTTTAGTTGAAGATATTTTGTTTTTTATATATCTTTTTCTCATGTTGTCGACAAAGTCATTTAATTGTTACTGAGCTTATTCAAGCGTTTTCTTCGGTCACAGTGGTCATGGGCTCGAATCCCAGTGCGGACAATTTCATTTTTCAATCGATCAGAGTATTTCTGTTTGAAACCATTGGTGTTTTAATATATAAAATTCCATATCCGATTCAAAATAAAATAGAGACGTAGCCAGAACCATAAGCCAACCACTAGCACAGTCCTAGCCTTATCTTTATATTCCCACTTTCAGCAACTTAGTATATGTAACAAACATTTCTAGCAGAAAAACATCTGTTAAGATAAACTCCAATAAGAATAATGGTTAAAAAATATGACGAATTTACAGTATTCTGTTTTACCGAATATATCACAAACAAAAAATATGCATTAATTCTAAATTCAAAAGTACCAATTGTATTAGCGGTACGAAGCTATATTATTTAGCAAACACTGATATCGTCACAATGCTTTGATTTCACAGACAATATTGTTACCCAAGACAGGATGTTTGTGATTTAAAGATGACAAACTATTCTGGACCTGTGTTGTATGTTATTAAATAATAATAACAACAGTAATATATTATTCACTCTAGCAGTCTACCTGTTAAATTGGAGTCAAGCAATGATTAAGAAGTCAAACCAATTTTATACAAGTTTATTTTCATCAAGCAACTGACGAGAAAAAAGAATCGTCACTATAGTTCGTTGAATAATCGGTCTTGAATTTTTAGTCTTAATATAAAATATAAGGTATTCTCACCTTGAATATAATGGTGTGAATATGATCGGATGACGTTCTGATTATAATTGTAAGCTAGTCATGCAGTAAAACGTTCAAATTTTACTGCGCTATTTACTGGTAAAGATTCTGTGATAATTAATTATTTTATTTGGACCTATGACTTTGATCACCAATAGTATAAGTTTTACTTTTGTTTTATTTTTGCATATCATTTTGGGAATAAGAGACACCCATATTAATTATTTCAAATGTAGCAAGTCGTTCATATGAGAGTATTGAGCAATAACCCTTTACTAAATAGGAAACCATCATAGCCGAATGGTAGGAAACACTTAAATAATATTTATTTTTGACGTCAATTTATAATTTAAAATAATTGAGAAGCTTTGGCATTTGTGATTTTATCATCAATTTAGATCCCACCTAATGAAATGTGCCACAAAGGAAAACATTAAATAAACTATAGAAATTTCCTGACATTCATATCGTAACACTTTTTGAAAAAAATCTAATGCAAATGATAGCATATTATTATATTTTGCATAAGGAGCGGGGATGGCTTGAAGAAAACTCTAGGATAACAACTGTCCGAAATCTCAGTAGCGACATCAAACGGAAATATTTTGAAGGCTTAGAAATTCTACGAAGATTATTAACATATTGCACTGGGTTTATTATATTCTGAAAAAACGACCGAACCTTCAATATTTTGCGGTTTGATATGAAGTTTCATATTATATTTCTCACTGGGAACCAGTTATTTATTTACTATTGTGCAGATTAATTAAAAATAAAATAATGATAATAAATCGCTAATGACTACATTAAAAAATCTTTGACCACGTTCGTGCAATCTATGGAGTCACGTGCGAATTGATTTCCTTTTTTACATGATATGATATCATCTTTCAGTTCCTCGCAGTACAACTTATGAAATTTATGGATAGTGCCCTAAATTAAGGTATCCAATCCCGGGATTTCTGGATTGATTAATTTTCAATCCCGGGATCCGGGATTGGGATTAGCACACCGAGGAATTTGAAATCCTTAATTCCTTATACTTTTTCCTCAGATTATCTCCAAACCTCGTTTTTTTTTAGCTCACCGAAGAATTTGAAAATCCTCAATTTGGTATACTTTTTCCCCAGATTGTCATAGAAGCTCGTTTTTTTTTTAGCTCACCGAGGAGTTTGAAATCCTCGGTTTGCCAATTTCGTGTCAATTTTCGAGATTTCCTCAAAATTTCTCAATCCCGAAATCCCGGGATTACGGAATCCCGGGTCCCGGGATTGGATGCCCTAGTCTGAATCCCACCGTTCAGACGAAGAGGCAAGTAGGATTGAAGATCTTCGAAGGCATCCCAAGCACGTGACAGCCAGTTCCAACGTCTCTCCATGTCCATTATTTAACAATTGTAACAGAGAACTTCATGCACAGCATTTCATGGGATGGTTGCTTTTACGAATGTTTTATACAGTAGTACATCTAGAAACACTAACAGTATAATTTTTTTGATCTTGTGAATATAATATATTACAGCACCAAAATATTATTTTAACTTATTTACAGTATTTTATTTGTATATGAGAATTCATTTACATATTTACACATTTCCCGTACATACTTCAGATGGACTTGAATAAGATTGTTCGGGAGATAATTATTATTTGTTGGGACCTTCGGGTCAACGCAATGAACTTGGCCTACTTTTAAAGTATGACCAATAACTATGGTAACGTCATGTTTTACTTCAATTTATGATAATATATGTATGGCTGTTATAAAATTGCCGCTTTTTGGAGAGACCGGATAGATTAACTGTATTCTTAAAATTCAACGCTTTTGGACTGCATGGAATCAAATAATAAAAACGATATTTGTATTAATGTGATATACCTATGTGTATCGATATTTGAAGTCATATTATTTGACCATCATAAATCTTTCTTTTTAGAAATATTACTGACAAGTTAGCAAAATAAAAAAGCACGTCTTCAGTTTTTAATCGATTAAAAGAACAATAAAAAATAAAATACTGAACTTTATTTGCTTTGCTTTAGCAAATGAAGCGATTGTTTTAATTGCATCGGAAATAATAAAACAACGCTGTAAAATTATATTGGTATTTAAAATATTGTTTATATAATCAAATGTTGATATTTTTATTTGCTCAGTTAATTGCAAGTACAATTTTCAAACTTCATGAAAACTTCAACTATTGATTGAGTAATAATTGTTAATAATATATTTTTTGCTAGATTTTTCTATTTATGAGCTTCTTAAAAATAATTTTATGAAATCCTGATACATCATTGATTTGTTTATTATTTTTTTCCTACAACTATCAACTGTGAACAATCTACAATATAACAAAATAATATTGAAAATTTAACGTTCTGTAATATTTCTTTAAATAGTTATGATTATATCTTTTATTGAACTATAATGTCGTGCAAATATGATGCCCCAAGACATTTTTAAATAATTTAAAATGTTGCTAATTACAATATTATTACTACGTCATTGTTTTCACTATCAAGATATAACTAAAGAATTTTGAAGAAGAAAATGAAATAAATACTAAAATTATTTATTATTTTACAACGAAAAAGACGCAGGTTCACATTATTATATGTATTTGTAAATCAATTGTCAGATTTTATATTGTTCACATTAAATTTTTCTTACAGTATTTCTTTTGTGTAATGAAATAGAAGGTAAATTATTCTTACAAATTAAAGTCAATTAACGAATACACTGTTAAGTTATCGATTATGATAAATAAGTTTCTATTTTGACAGTAGTTATCTGTGTTTTTTTATCGATATTAATTACAAAATCAAACAAACTAAACCTGATGTTTACAAAGATATCGAGGACGATATTATACTAGATTGCAAACTTGTTTTTATTAGAATTTTGTTTTTTTTTATATGCCGTTTCTCCGGTCTACTTTCTATCGAGTATTTGATTGTTTCCTGCCTATTGCCAATTAGATTTTCGTATGTATTCAAACACCTCCACAATAAACTAGATGTTAGCCATCTCTATTCTGGCCACCACTTTACAATCATGTTTGATGCTTTATAAATATACAAATCATAATAATGATAATAACACCGGAAGAGCTTTATGACTCTATGACATTCAGAATTTATTTTAAGCAGAATATTTGAACAAATTAAATAGTAACATATACATACATTGACCATTGCATAGTATATACATATGTGATGATATCTATTTTAAATGCCAAATTTAACATTATTATAATAATATATAATTTACAGGTATCTTCGTAACCATTTTGAATAATTCTTCTTTGGCCGTATCCACTTCAAATCTCTCTGTATCTAGGTAATCTTTTTGCGACTTTCAATGTTAATCGTGTAAGGCAGCGATTTTCAGTGAGGTATGGGCTATTATTGTAAAGGGATACGCGAACAGCTTAAAACATTTATTTACTCTTTAAAACGTGACTTAAGTGGTCCGCAGAGAAAAGTGGAACCAACTTTAATTTTTCTGTTTTATAGTTTTTGGACTATTAATTAAGCTTTAATAATTTGATTGGAATTGATGGCTATAATTTATGATCTAGGTGCATTTTATGTGTTTCTTGATAACGTTTTCTGCATATATTTTTACTTTTAAAAATCTTAAAGGTTGTCCGCGGGGTTTAAAATGATGTATTTAGCGGTCTGTGAGATTGTAAAGATTGCCGACCGCTGCTGTGGAGGATTTTATAAAAATCCATATTCGCTCCCAATGCGGAGCATATGGCCTCTAATTAGAAGTTTTTTTATTAAAGAAGTTTTTCTACAATAACTGATTGTTACTCAGTCGCTCAATCTCTAATTTTTCAAAAGTATAAATTGAAAAGATAGGACAGGGCTAGTGGTAAGCTAATCACTCTCGCTACACCTCGTTATTTAAGAATTGTAATGGTGGGGGGGGGGGGAGTTTTTAGACATCACAAACATCCATGCCTTCTAGCTCTAGCTAGTTAAGTATATTTTTTAGCTATCGATATTTATAGTTTTTGTCAAATAATATAAGTATATTAAGTAACATTTGATTGTTTTAATAAATATTGCGTGTGTATAATGAAACACCTTAAATAGCTTTGAGATTACGCTTACCCTTTTTTAGCGTATTGGCAGCCCACCCTCTGTACATTTACACGTATACTTTGAAATTGTTGACCAATATGTTTTACAACTTAATACCAGTATTTGGAAAATTTGGAAAATCTTCTCCAATTCGTACTACACCTTTGTTAGTAAGCCATATTAACTCCGTTTAATATTTCTTAAGATTGATTATGTGTTATTAATAACGGACAAACAACACTTTAATGGATTCTTTTGGCGTAGGAGTATCTTATATTAAGCACAACAGAAATAATAACAAAGACGACTACACGACGCCGAAAGCGATACCTAATTTGGACGAGGCGGAGCAAACACTGGTTTCTCCATCAAAATAAGTTCACGTATTTTACATTATTACAGTAAAGATTTGTTATTATTTATCAAATTTAGAAACTTTACAAATCTAATTTAGACCAACTATTTTTAAGTCTTCCATATCCATATCAGTGTGCTTAGGCTAAATCTTAATATTTAAATGTTTGAAACACTATGTTACGTCGTGTCAATCTCTAAGGCAAGAGGTTAGCTGAGCGGAAAATTCAAAGGCTGCGCGGGCCAATCCAACAAATGCGTGGCATAATTTGTCATATTTTTTTACAAAAAATAGTTTTCTTTATGTTTAGATTTACATTATAATTAATATTATCATTTAATACTTTATAAATATGTGCATTCAACAAAAAATAAGAAGTAACAGAACTAATTATATATTTTTTACATAAAATAAAATCAAACACAAATTATGAAAATGAAACAAATTATCAGTCGCTAATTAATTTAATAACATATTTTATTTAATTATTTACAATTTTTTTAGCTTTTTGCGTTGTTTCTTACAACTAATCGTTGTATCAAATACTCCATTAAGATCAATTTCTTGTTTTTATAAAAGGTAAGAATTTAATTCTTGTTGAATTATCTAAATGTTCAATAGTAATACATAGGGCTTTCAATCTGCTTCCCGCGGCCGCACGCGCGCAGCTTAGAGGGAACGTTGGTACGTGTATACTTTTAAATATAGATTTTGTAATAAAATTTGGGTAAATATCAGGGCTGTGGATTCGTGGTTGGAGTCGTGATGTTTTGACTGTAGTCGGAGTTGTAAAAAATAGATCTATTATTTTCAATTAATTTAATATGTATTTAAAAAAAGTATAAAATTTTCATTTTTTGAAATCAGAGTAGACTCGACGTCGTAGGATGACCAGCTGTGAATGTCGGAGTAAAGCTTGAGATATTTTTTTACGACTTAAATCCTTTGGTAAATATGCTTTACAAAATGCTACTAACTAGTGGTTAGCAGCGGCGGATTAAGCACTTTGGAGGCCCCAGGCGCAATAAATTTTGGAGGCGCTGCTTTTCGAATAACATAAAAGTGCTGCAAACCTCTTCGTAGAATAAAAGTGAATATTGAAAACTGAAATTAAAATATAAGGTTTCATATAATATATGCTATCTTTGAGGCCCCCAAGATTTGGAGGCCCTAAGCGTGCGCCTCTTACGCTTATGGGATAATCCGCCACTGGTGGTTAGCTAATCTCTTTCAATAAAACGCATTATTTTAGGATTGGAAAGGTGGTAATGGTTTTTTAGACATCACAAACACCCATGCCTTCGAAAAGAAGTCGATAAATGGATTTTAAAAATGCTATTCGTTCTGGGAGTTGAACCCGTGAGATTCATCACGAAAGCCAAAAACGTTAACCAATGCACAAAACAAATCTATATTTATTTATTTTTTACCATGCCCGCTCCCAATGTGAAGCATATGGACTCTTAATGGAGTTTATCTCAACAGAAATGTTTCTACGAGAACTGAGTGTTACTCAGTTGCTCAACTTCTCTTTTACTAATGAGAGTAGGAATAGAAGGAAAGGGCTAGGACAGGACTAGTGGTTAGTTAATCGCTATCGATACGCCCCGTTCATAGGATAGGATAGGTGGGAGGGGGGAATCCAAGACATCACATACATCCATGCCTTTGAACAGAAATTCATAAATCGATTGAAAAATCAATTTATAAAACTGCCCGTATTGGGATTCGAGCCCGAGATCTCCGTAGCGGTAGCCAACGACGTTGACCACTCGACCACACAGGCGGCAATGTTCGAAAATAATATATAAAATTAAATTTGATAATTTTGTTATTTCACTTGTTGTTTTAAAAAATGTGACACGGATTCGTAAAACTTGTGATGTTATTTCTGAAGATGCTTTTCAAAGAAGTGAAACACGTGTCACATTTTTTAACACTTCGAGTGGAATAACACAGTTATCAAAATTAATTTTATATTAAAAATAAAGTTCCACAAAGTTGCCACCGAATTTATTGAAAATACTAATATAAGATAGATGTTTGTATTCATTTTCTGCCTTTTATATAATGGATATTTAATTTAAGATTTCGACTGAAGGTGCTTGGTGGAATTTCAATATTAAATTTGAATCATTCAAATTATGTACACTCCCACAGATTTTGTCACTAACGACCCGGGTTTCGCCTTTCGGCATCTTCAGGCGTTCAAGCGCACGGATGAACTTGAACTGACGCTTAGTAAATGGATGTTTCGTGTTTATATATTAAATAAATGTATCACTGAGTCTAAAGCCATCGCTGGCGAAAAAGGGTAAGCTCATGGGAATTCCCAAAGATTTGAGTAGTGAGTGGTTTTTAGAATTATATTTATTTGTTTGTCGGCAAAGGTTTTATGATATTATTTATGATATTATTTATATAGGGTATAGAAGTGGAGACCCAGGAAGGTTTAGTATCTCGTTCAAAATCGGAAGACTATGTAACTGTGCCCTATTAATTTCTAAAATTTCCTGGAAAAAGAGCTTATGACTGTCCGTATTTGGGTGTAACATTTTTATCCCCTGTTCCTGATTGAACACGTGTCCTTCCGAAATTAAGTGATTAGCAAAAGTAGACGTGTCCTTTTTCAGTCTAAAGGCTGCCATATGCTCTAATACCCTGATTTTTAAAGTCCTCTCTGTTTTGCCGATATAAAATTTATTACAACAAGAGCATTGTAATCTATAAATTCCAGATTTATTTAGGTAATGTATTTTATCTTTATTGTTAACTAATAATTTGCCTAAAGAGCTTTTACAGTAAAAGGCTGGTCTAACACTATCAGCTAGTTGTTTTTTAATTTTAAGACTAGTATTTCCTAAATAAATGATTCTACGCCAATACCTAGTATGATCTATGTCCTTTGACAATGTACCTTGAAATAACATTTTTTCTGCAAGTTTAGTTTGTTTTTTTGATAAAAGATTGTCTATAAGAGACATATCGTATCCATTGTTGATGGCGATTTGTTTGATGATTTTTAATTCGATATTAAAGTTCTTTTCATTCAAAGGAACACTCACAAGTCTATGAATTTCTGAATGAAAAGCGGCTAGTTTATAAGAAAATGGGTGCATTGAATCCTTATGTATCACGGTATCCGAAAACGTAGGCTTCCGAAATATTTTAAATTCGTGAGAACCGTTTTCAATATTAATATTTAGGTCAAGAAAGTTAATATTCTTGCCTCCGACTTCTAACGTGAATTTAATATTTTTATCTAATGAATTTATAAAGTTATGAAAGTTAGTTATTTGTCTATCCGTTCCATTAAACAAGCAAATAATATCGTCTACATATCGGAACCAATAGACTATAGGTTTGGCTTCTGTTTTGTTTCTAAAAATTTTTTATCTTCTAAATAGTTCATATAAAATTCAGCTAACAACGGCGACAGACAGTTCCCCATCGCAAGGCCTTCTGTTTGTTTATAAATTTTATTGTTAAATTGGAAATAATTCTGGCCAACGCAAACATCTAATATATTTAGTAACTCTTTTGTTACTATTGGGTTGACTCTACGTGCATTTAAGGTATCTTCGATAATCCTTTTGCATTTGTTGACTGGTACATTAGTAAATAAACTGACCACGTCAAAGGAAATTAATTTTGAGTTGCAAGGAATGATTTGATTTTTAAGTTTTTCAACTAATTCTAATGAATTTTTTACACTATATGTCGGCTTGAATCCACTATGAATCCACGATATTTAATGATTTAATGAGACGACCAACAAGTGCTGTAATTCAGAGTATTATTATTTTATTAGAATAAAGTGTCACTCATGAGACTTGCAATGATGCATTTTTGCAGAGGTCACGTTCCTTCACATTAAAAGATCAATATCAACACGACCCTGTTTTCATTTAAGGATAACCCATACATGGAATGCATCAGAAAATTGGGACACATCTCTTTCTTCATTCCTTTGCTATGACTGTAATAAAAATAGTCACTCATCTGTTTTATTTATCTGATGCACTGATTTTAATTTAGAGTTTGGCGATTATTATATTGATGGATTATCAAGTTATGCGAAAATAAATATGACATTTGCAACAATTTTATCATATTAAAGCTAAATTAAACGATTTTATCGAATAAATTTAAATTTTAAATAGTAGCCCTCGATTTTTCTCCGTTTTTCGGTTCCAAAAAAGCCGCCTGTGTGGTCGAGTGGTCAACGTCGTTGGCTTCCGCTACGGAGGTCACGGGTTCGAGTCCCAGTACGGGCAGTTCTATAAATTGATTTATTAATTTCTGTTCAAAGGCATGGATGTATGTGATGTCTTGAATTAAAAAAGGTAAAGTTAAAAAAAACACAAATGTAAAGAAAAAATGGTGTTACGTAGATGAGGAGAAGCGAACAAGTGAAAGAATTCGTTGTGTAGAGCAGTGCTTTCCAACCGGGGGTCCACAGGTTTTTCGCGGGGGTTCGTGAAAATTTACATTCTTTCAACATTCTTTGTGATAAAATATGAACATGTGAAATTAAAAAAAATCGGGGGTCCGCAGATTATTGTTTTCAGATTTAAGGGTGACATGAAAAAAACATGAAAAAGGTAGGGAAGCACTGGTGTAGAGGAAACTTCGAGAGTAGTTAAAATTCAATCACCGAAAACATAATGAAAATTTCGTTTGATAATTCAGAGATGATTAGTTAAAAAGAATTGTTTATAGTTTAATAACCGAGGGAAACAATTTTATACCGAAATAAGTAAGTAGGAGTTATTGTTATTCATATCACATTCATCATCTTGAGTTATTGGAAAACTTCCTTAAAGAACAAATTTGTACATCAGACACACGTTATTGCCAAATTAACGATGCATCACAAATCATTTTTTATTCTGCGTGGTGTTTGATGTACCGTTAATAATTTATTGATTTTTTTTGTGAAGTTTTTTTGCATTTTGTGTAACGTTTTGCATGACGTTTGTCGATCATTCGAAAAAACCAGGATATAGAGGTCTGCACGGGCCCGGGCTTTGAAATTTGGGATATAATCTGGGGAAAAATATAGCAAATCGAGGATTTCAAATTCCTCGGTGAGCTAAAAAAAAAAGGACTTTCGGAGATAATCTGGGAAAAAGTATAGCAAATCGAAGATTTCAAATTCCTCGGTGAGCTAAAAAAAAAGGACTTTCGGAGATAATCTGGGAAAAAATATAGCAAATCGAGGATTTTAAATTCCTCGGTGAGCTAAAATAAGGAGTTTCAGGCTTCGGGTCGGGTTCGGGTAACAAGTGCGGTATTAGACTCGGGCCCGGGCCGGGTCGGGCGTGAGTTTTTCGGGCTCGGATCGGGTAGTTTTGTAAAATTTTGGCCCGTGTAGACCTCTACCAGGATGAAACATGGTGAAATTAATACATACATACACAATACATATCAATAAGTTGCAGGATCAAACTTTTGATAGAGCAGTTATTTTTATTCCAAAACCGGTATTTCCTCATATAGTCGATTGTACATAATATAGCTTGCTCAAGAGTGAGGTGTGAAAGATCTTTAAAAAAATAGGTGATTGAATAATCGCTAGATTTGGGACATTTTTTTAGCCCTCACGCTACTTTCTCAAATTGTCTTAATCCAGAAATCCCGGGATTGGAGGTCTTAATCGCGACAGGGATAAAAAGAATGTGGTGTGACCACCAAAAATGTAGTTTTTATGGAAATCTTACAATAGTTAGGCTTCCATATTATTAGATTTAGGTTATAGGCATTCTTATTTTCAGTATTATCAATTATAATATAAAATAGCTTAGATTATTTCACGTATTTATATTAAAATGAACGTCCACAAAGTTACCGCCAAATCCATCAAAAGTATTGTCAATTATATTGATTCTTTCTTAAAATTAAAAAAAATCGGTAGATTTTGAATAAACGATATTTTTATATATATATATGATTTTTTTCACTAACAAATTCTAATCATATAATATTCCTGCTAGTAAGTTTGCATTTGATTGTTTAGGTTTGTAAATTTATATTTTTTGATCATGCAAAAACAATCTTCACGCTGGGGGCAACGGACTTACAGTTAATATGCTTTTATTTTGTAACAATACGCAATATACTGTAATTTAATTAATATCAATACCTGAAAAGTGTATTTTTCTACAATAGATTGCAAGAACCTTATCTAGTTTCAAGATTGACACAAAATATATTACATTCCTTTCGCTCCAATTCCATTAAACCGTCGTAGATAATATTATATTATATGTATGTATGTTAGAAATGACAAATGTACAGCACTGTAATTTAATTATATTGCATATTTTACACATTATATCAGTGCTCCGCAACCTTTTATCTTCCACGGCACACCAACGTGTTCTTCAAAATTTCGCGGCACACCGCAAGTAAAAATATGCATACTATACAGAAATTACATTATTTTGTGTTTATATATATGATACATACCACAAAAGAACCATATGGATATTTTATTGCCGTGTCCACTACCAATGTAGAGCACATGTACTCCTTATGGAGTATATATAATACCTGTATATTTAAATTTAAAAAAAACATTTAATGAATACAACGAATTGTTAATTCTACTACCCTGGTTATCATAAGCTCATTATTTGCTGTTCCAAATGTTAAAAACAGTCAAAACACTTATATTTAAGATGTTAGTACATACATGCTTAGACAAATTTGTAATGATATTTATAAAGAAATAATTCATCTGTAGTCTTAAACGACATTTTAAAATATAAAACTGAATTTTCGCAAGGTGCGCGAAACATTCTTGCGCAGACTGTACATATAACCAATCTTTCAACCAAAAAATAATTATTTCTGCTTCTCTATGATAGTGTCTTCAGAGATATTTTGTAGTATCGATCAAACTATTTGTTTTTTTCGTTTATTAGAGATTCGCGATGCGGCACACCAGTTGCGGAGCACTGCATTATATAACGCATAGATCTGAGAATATTGTCTTCCTTAATTTGACAAGGGTGATCGATTCAAATTTTACAAGCGAACCTCTTCTAGCCCACTCCTGGTTCTGCATCCAAAAACAATAATTATTAATATAGCTGTGACAAGAAATAACATGAACGTTTACGATTTGTTTTAACGACATGTGACAGTTATTCACGATGACCTTATTTTGCTTGCAGTGATAACACCCACAACTAGACATTCCCGCCAATTTCAATTATTATTTCATTATGTAGATTATTAATATAACCAGCTGATGTTTTGCGGTGTGATAAAACTCAGTGATTGAAGTGGGACGGAATAAGGCGTGATGCCATGCCCACTACGCTTACAAAATACAAAGATCCTATTTTCTTTTTACAAACTAAAGCCCATTCCGGGATGACTTGTAAAATGTTTCAATAAGTCCTAATTGCCGGTAAATCTACAAAAATTGAAATACGTTACTGTAAAATTGGAAAATTTACATTATTGATTGCTGTCGTTTAGTTTAGGTATTGAGTATTGACTAAGCAGGGCTAATGAGAAAACCAAAAAACATATAAGATGTCTAAATAAAAAATATAAGTCAGAATTTGCAAATAATCTAATCAATTATAATCGCCAACTAAATCAAATTAGAAATGAAGATGTACTCATTTGAGTCGATAGTATTAAATTAATAACAAATAATTATTTGAAAAAATAAAAGCTTTTATAGAAATCACTGATAATTCAATTCAATTTTAAGCAATACTGGGGACTCCACACCATCAACTTGAACTCTGTGACTTCCTTTCCAATTCTCCAAACACAAGTTTGTTATCATTATTTAAATTGCTAATGTTCTACCCCTGCCCCCAGTAGAAAGAAAAATCCCATATTGTTTTTAAACATATCAGAAAAGAATTAAAATCAATATAATTGAATGTTTTAAAAATCTTACAAAAGAGTTAGTTTACAAATAATTTTCAAAGAGTTTGCCTCTTTACGCACGCGTAATACTGAGTAACACAAGCCACAATCGTTCAGTTAATAATGTTATCATTTATATATTCACATTAATAACGAATATCTTCAATAATCCATCGAAAATTTTATTTCGTTGTTAAGGATAATTTTTCTCGTGTAGGTACGTAACGTTAATTTTATTATTACGAAGCAAAAAAAATGAAAACCTACAAGAAATAAATAAAATGTAATATCAATTTTACTATTTTTATTTTTAATCTTGATTTGGTCTTGTATCTGTGGTACAAACAATTATTGTAATATATAATACTAATTACGTAAGCTTATTAGCCAATTAAGATCTCTTTCGATCGACATCTTGGTTAACCTCTATTTCTTCTTGAATTATGAAGTAATATTATTCGTATTTTAAATTGTAAAAATTGTGACCATTTCGTGCATTTCAACCACTGATATGTAGCAACACATAAATCAAAAATTGAGATTTACATTTTGCTGATAGTATCTACTTAATTGGAATGATTTAAGTAAGGACTCTATTGAGATTCCGTTCCTGATGTCTGGATAGTAAAAGGACATTCTAGTTGGTTTCCGTAATGTTTGCAAATATCAAATGATGGATAAATTTTGTCAAGGTCACTATTAATGTACAAACTGAACAATGATGTTGTGGTTATAAGATTAGTGATATTTGTTATTATTTACCAACATTAACTACTGAATTTCTCACCCTCACGTGCTCTACGTGTTTTAAATCTGCCTGTTAGTGTATGAGGATAGATATCCTACATATATATTACAATATATTATGAAGCCCCACCACTCATCAGACAGCTAGAATCCCTACCGCCAGCCAACCTAACCCGATGGCCACAAAACGTCGCGCTCTAAGTAAATTCGACGCTGCCAACTTCCATACAATGTTTGTATGGGCGTGGATTATTTGTATGTTCTTAACGAAATTGCTTAGAGCGTAATGTTTTGTAGCCCTCGGTTAACTGTTCTCCTTATAAGAGCGGACTAAGTATGATAACTCGAGCATATTATACAATAATTTTAGGTAATTGAAACATTTTACTTTATTTTATTATTTGTTTCATGTTATTCCAAAATAATATTTATTATTTATTTTGTGTTATAATCAATCAACAAAATTGTAAACTTTTTGGCCATTTTTGCGCATTTTTCGTAGATTATCGATATCCTAAAAAGTCTGTTTTTGTATGAGCCTTAGTTTCAGGCTCTTCCATTATGTGTGAAATGATGACATATCCCATAACACAGAATTTATAAACGCTTAACAATAATCACGTTAAGTGGAGCTAACGAAAAACTAAATTAAGATGAAAGGACTGAAAGCAAAAGTAACAATAAAAAAAAAAATCAATCTATGTATGTATGTAAGTAAGTAAATCATAGAGAAAAAAGAAACTTGTCTGCTGATATTTCACTAGCGAATTTATTTTCATTAATTGTGAATCACAATATTTTGCTGTAACGTATATCACACATATAATATGTACGTTAAATTAATTAATTAATTATGTTTTTTTCAGACTTTAACGCTGTATTTGCTTTTCATCCCCTCAAATACAAAAGTGAAATTACAAAAAAATACAGTTTTTAAAAAGCTTCCATTAAAATATATCCATCTTTTACTCGTGTTAAAAATAAGATATAAATCGTTTATGTGCCTTAACGTTAAAGGTACATATAAATAAAACTTTAAATTAAGAATAAATATGTTGTTGCATTATTTTTTGATACGCTGAAATGTTGAATGCAAAAATCACACATTGACATGTTGAATAATTATTACAGATAACCGGTTATTGTGCGTTGCAAATCTTTCGACTAACTATTATGACTATACGATGTGACAAATCAAAACCAATCTGCAACACATATCGCCGTTTATAAGCATTATTACAAACATGGATCCTCAGGACTCGTTCTTGTTCGCCGATTGTGTCATTGGTGCATACAATAATGATTCTCAAACAGTGCCAGTAAGAAAAACCTTATATATTGGACACTCAGTAAAATAATATTTTTATATTTACTCTATTTACATACGTTCATATTTTGAGCTTAAATAGTGACAAAAATCAACAGCCATCTCTAGTATACCCAGTGCCAGCGCGAGGTTATTTAGCACCCTAGGCAATATTCACCATAAAATCGTGTAGAATTTACGGATTTCCTTACATGGAAAAATGTGAGACCTCTTTTTAGCTCTTCCAGGATTTCCAATTTGAAAAATCAATGAATTTGCAGAATTTTCAAAATGAAAAGAAAATTCACCTTTGTTTTTTTAGCTCTCGCTCAATATTTTGTTACACTATAATGAGCAGTACTTTTTGTAGTAGCTAAGATTTTTTAAATTATCGAGCTATGCACCCTAGGCGGTTGCCTATTTCGCCTGTATGGTGGCACCGGCCCTGAGTGTACCAACACACTAGGCACCATCCCCCTACGGGATCACACCGAAAATTTCTATTGCTAATTGACAAGGAGGGGTTGCAAGGTCGCAAGATCTAGCTAGACGAATTCGTTGGCGCTACTATTGTCGATGTGTTAAGAGAGACCAGGTCGTCTGAAAGTCAAAATACACGAGCAAAATTTAGCTACCGGTGTCAACAACAAACAAGCAGCCGACTACCTGGAGTGAATATGTTTAGTCGGCTGCAGAATGCTGCTGTGTGTGCGCCCAATATGAGTTTTGTATGAAAAAAAGAGATCGCTAGTATTCAAATTGTCGGCACTATCGATACTTTCTTCACTCATTATTTTCTTAAATATACACATGCAATTTATCTTTCTTCTTTGATTTGTATGATATTTAATTAAAGTCATTCACAACGTTTATAAACCACAGTACACTAGCAAAGAACAACCCACACCAAATAGCATTAATCAGTTCGCACAGGAGGGGGCGTTATAAGAATAGAAGTAATCGTCGACTAGTCATTGGTCTTTTATTCCACAACTTAGGCACTTTGTTGCTTGCCTTATGTTCGTGTTAAATGACACCAAGACGTAAGTAACATTGTTATGACTTCGGCAGTTACTATCTGTTTGTAATTGAGGTGTACGGTTTGTTGTGGGACGTTACGAACTGTACAACCTTGTTTTAAATGGGTCAAAGGATAGTAGTTATAAAATTGGTATAATAACATACTTTTCAAAGAACCAGTAGGCCAGTCAATGGATATAAGTTGCTTTAAAAAGGAGCGAACAAAAATATGTACAATTTTATAAATTACGAAGGTTTTAAATGTACACTTTATGATATGATATACAATTGGTATATAAATATACAGCGTTGTAAAGGTAATTTACAATATAATAACTTACACTTTGAAATGTAATATTTGATGATTCTTTATATCATCAAATGGTGCTTTTAACCTTTTAGCTGCCGTCGATAATTAATAGAAATTACCTAACACGCCGGCTATAATTTGGAATTATTATATTAATTAGTTATTGACGAGATAACTCGCTAATGAAAATTACGAGTTATCTCGTCTATGGCAACCATCGAGTTCAATCGCATTTTTTTTATTCTGAAGATGTTTATCAAAGAAATGAAGCACGTATCACAACTAATGGAGTAACAAAGTTATCGGTTTTATTATTAAAATAAATTTCGAAATAAAATCCAACTAAAAGTCAAAAAATAATATTCAAATCGAATAATATGTCAATCATTATTATTTCTATTATGACAATTTACAAAGTACATTTCTTAAATGTGATTTTTTCATTAAATTCAGGATAAATATGTAATCTTTTAATTGACTACAGGTTTACATGAACTTGATCAACAACAGTCAGTGACTGAAATAATCCAGGACTTTTGTCATATAGATATGTAAAATGGTGAATTTCTTATGTTGATTTCCCGATCAATTTGTTTGTAGCCATTAACGGGTCCGTACGGGTGACCCAGTATGAAATAGCAGTTCTTAAATTGATTTATCGATTTCTGTTCGAAGTCATGGGTGTTTGTAATGTCTAACGAATCCCTCCCACCCATTTAACCCCAAAATAACGGGGTGTGATGAGAGAGATTACATAAAAACTAATCCTGTCCTAACCCCTATCTTTCTAATCCTTTTGCTTTCTTCGAAAACGAGAGGTTCAGCAATTGAGTAACGAGCAGTGTTCGTACAAAAACTCATGTTGATAAACCTTCATTAGGAGACTATATGCTATACATTAGAAGCGGATTTGGGTTGCAAAAAACACAATTATTTATATAGAAAATATGTATCAACTATGATGCATATTTTTGTATTTTTATTTAATTTTATATATCGACTGTGGAAAGGAAAAAGGACGTAACCCACAGTTTTTTCAAAACAGGTTTATTTCAATAATCACAATGTATCAAATTTGATACACGTTCTATCAAACGGATGCAAGCTGCAATTGCCGAACTAGTATCTAAATTAAGCTTTTAAGTTTTAAAAAGATGACCTTGTAAAAAATTAAAACCAAGAAAAAGGACTGAAATAATGGTTTATCCTGGTCAATTTCTTTAATTAACTTTTCCGGTTCTAAGCTCAAGAAATGCGACCCCAATACCCACATTTTCTTAAATATCTATTTTAATATGGGTGATACAATGTTTATAATTAAGGTATTCTTATATCATAGTTTTTTGGACCTTTTGTAGTTTATATAAATACGATAAGATAAGAGATAAGCGCCCGCTTATCAGCGATCGTTCGTAAGATAATAGGCTGAACGCCGCTAAGCAAATCGCGCCAGTAGCACATTGATATTTGCACTGAAACGACGTATATTTTACGCGCAACTTAAAATATGATCTATATATTAATACTCGATAATGTCCGTATGATTGCATGATTGTCCACGATTTCCCCTCCCCCTGCCCCTTCCCCCTCCCTCCTCAAAGCTCCGCTGACGCAATATTTTTATTCATACTAAAGACATATTTTCCCAATACACTGTTTATTATTTGACGAAACAAATCAAATCGCTGAAAAAATTTCATACAAAAAAACGCCGCGACCGTGGATCGAACACATAACTCTGGATTACCAGTCGAGCTCTCTATCAACTGAGCTAACGTCATAAATATCAAGGCGATAAAAATAGTGTATATAAAATTAAAATTTGAAAATGGAACGATATTTGCGATTCCTACTGACTTCGATTGTTTGTATTCAAGATTCAAAAATGGAACACCTGTCAAATAATGAATGTAGTATATTTTACATAATATAGTTTCGACAGTTAAATGTAAATATTCCATGTGTGTCATATGTATGCTGACGGCTATTAAATATTTTACGTTTTAACAGAGGGTATTTAGAATTTATCCCGATAATTTAAAAATTTTGTATCTTTTGTTTTAAATAACGAGTAAACGGGTCTATGCTTTGGACAAGGTAAATTTATGCTCAAATAGTAATATAAATAAAGTAAGCGAAATAGTTTGATAGATTGGGGTCAACGAGATTAAAATACGGCAAAGTGAGCCAAGTTAGGATGATGGGAAAAAGTGAACTGAACCCACCCTTTTTATTGCATAATTTCAATATTTTTTCTCTAAAATACATTGTTTATGCTTTCGATGGATTCGTCGGTAACTTTGTGGAAGTTCATTTGAATATAAAAAAAAAATAACTTAGATTATTCCACGTATTGTGCTACAAACTGTGACACGTGTTTCGCCTCTTTCAGAGGCATCCTCAGACAGACTTACTTTTACTTACTGAAAGTAAGTCTGTCTGAGGATGCCTCTGAAATAGGCGAAACACGTGTCACAGTTTGTAGCACAATACGTGGAATAATCTAAGTTATTTTGTATTACTTTTTTATGCTTATTTATTGAAAAAACTTTCACATAAAATTAAAAGTTGATGACAGTTCCCACAAAAAATAATTGAAAACGTAATTGCACTTAAAAGTCAAATGGAAAAGTTTCACCATTTTTATGTTTGGTTCCCTTAAAGACTCATATATTCCTAAAAATAAGCTCCGTTTGGCGAATTAGTGAAGTTAATTTATTCTGATTAATTTGATAAATATGCATTTGATTGTAACATGGAAAATTGATAATTTTGTTTTGATAAAATGTGCAATTAATTTATACCATTTTGCATGTGAAAAATGATTATTAAAAACTTAAACATTATTTCAAAAATTAAGTAATTTACAATTTAAAACTGCAGGGCTGTCGATATATGCGCCGAGGTCGATTTATGCTACTATGAAAAATGATTGTTAGCAAACTTGAACATTATTCCAAAGATTTAATATTTTACGAAATTTCTGTCACTACGAAAAAAATTGTCAGCAAACTTAAACATTATTCCAAAAATTAGGTAATTTACGAGGTATATTTCTGCTAATAGGAAAAATAATTGTTAGCAAACTCAACATTATTCCAAAAATTAAATAATTTACAATTTAAATACTACAGGGCATGCTGTCGATATATGCCCCGAGATATATTTATTTTATTTTTAGAATTTCTGGCTTATTCAATAAATAGGTTTGTAATTTTCTGACTTCTTAAAAATGCAACAAAAATCCCCCCGTTGAGGTCAACGGGCTTACAGCTAGTTATTTATTAAAAAACCACGGATTTTTATAAAAAATGTATGAGGAATGATGCAGAGAGATATTTTAAAGCCCTTAGACTATTTATTTTGTTGAAATTCATAAGAATAAGACCAATAATGAGGAAACCACTGGGGTCCCTAAAAGACCCCCATCGGCTTAGAAGTATTTTTCTAGTCTCCGAGCCGCGAGAGTTAATATTATGTCAATTAAACACCAGTTTAGAAGTCTATGTGCACTTCAAGGTTGTGTATAATTCATAATTTGCGTTTGGCCCAAAATCACCAAAACACGTTTTTTGCGCCTCCTGTAAAGTTTGATATGTGTGGGTTACGTCCTTTTTCCTTTCCACGGTCGATATGATTGTAGAGATAACAAATTCTATGTATTTGTTTTAGAATTTTCTTCCTCAAAGTATCCAAGCTATCTAAGGTAAGTCTGTTTTTATTGCATTTTACGCTACGTTACTAATGTTCATGACAGTGGCGTTGCAAGGAGAGTAGAGGGTGATCCGCCCTAGATGATACTTTTTGATGCGTGACATTTTCGAATAGAAAATAAGAAAATTTCAGACGGAGATAGAAAATAAAAAATATTTTGCATACAGAATCATCGCAAGCTAAATTCCCTTCACCATTCTTCCTCTTGTTTTATCTGTACTTCTCGATTAGCTGCGAAAACATTCGTGTATATTTTATATTAATTCATTCTATAATTATGACACAAACTTTAAAACAGACCATTAACATGCTAGCTTGATTGTTCAATTACAAAATAAAGCACTTTTAAATGCAGACATATTATAGTATTTATTATGAAATTATTTTCAAGTAAAAATAAAAATCTAAAAAACATTACTGGCGAGTCAATCTTTTAGTTCGTGGTTAAAACAATACCTTCAAACTTCTACTATTGTACATTTAACATTATTTGGGGAGAGAATTTTGGGGGCGGAAAAATTAACCACTTGAATACCAAGCGGACACCGGTGACCGGAACGCAAGCGAACACGGATGTCCAAGACATTTAAAAAATCAAATACTTGGTATTCTAATAGAATATAATCAATATGTTGATTAATATGTGTAGTGCTATCTATACTGAGTCAACTTAGGTTTTTAAAATATCGAATTCGACTGTATATTGACATGACTCGTAATTTTTCTCTGAGTGCACTTAACTAATTTGTGTGAAATAAGTAAATGAAACACACTGCCGTACTCACCGAAAGGCAAGCCAGCGATGGTAGGAATTAGAAAAGAAACTCAGCTTTACGAAATTATGCGTTTATTTTGGGATTCACAAACATTTTATTTAAAGTCATACAAAAATTTTACAAATGGGATTTAAATAACAACAATCAACATCGCCGAAATTAATAGAGAGTGACATTACAAAAAAAAAACAAACTAATTTTAACAAAATTATGTCGCCCGCGCAGGCTTAGTATTTAATTACTACATCGAAATACGTCTTTTCAAATTGACGGCTCACAAAAGAAGCAAGATCCTTATCAATTTACAACTACTCCCTCCCTCGGTTGACTGTTGAGCGTCAAAAAAAATACATCGTTGCCTTTAGACAACGTTGCCAAAATAGTGTCGCAAGCATATCGCAACATCTGGAAATTATTACATATTATTTTTTTAAAGTCATTAATTAGACTAAACTTTTTACTGTCGCCTGTTGTCATTACAAAAGGAATAGTCAGACCTTCTGCTTATACAACTGATACCATGCCAATATATAAAAACACACAGTATCTCTGGGACATATTAATGATTTATTTGCGCGGTATTCAAGCGTTTGTCCGCACCGGGCGGCAAAACCACTTGCTACGCCACTGTGCTTACCGCAGAAGACTGAGTAACAAATCAGCAAATGAGTATCAAAGTTAAACAGTTATGTTAACTTTGCCAATAAATCTTATCGCTAAGTTTCATAGTTTACTGTATTAGCAATGCAAAGTTGGTTTCAAATTATGTATTTTGATAAATTACCTCTTTTAAACATGAACGATATCTATTGCTGCGTGGGTCATTATTCAAAAATAACAATATTACGTAATGGCATCAGCAGGAGGTTTGGATCCAATCAAATAGATCTTTGTTTTATTGTCACTGCTATAAATTACAGTGAAATGCGTTTTTATGAAGACAAACATATGTTTTCGAGTTGAAAGACAAATACAAAACAACCACAAGTGTCACTTTTAAGGTGTTCACTGTCAATACTTGGTGGAATGGCATTATAATAAAAATAATAAAAGATATTTAGTACTTTTTCCACTTAAAATTTATTTGATCAGGACCGGTTTCGCTCCTCACGAGCATTATCATCTGATAAGGAAAATAAATTAAACAGTGCTATTTATACAAGTTAAATTGAAATTAAAAGGTGTAAGCAATTTGAAATCCTCAATTCCCTATACTTTTTCCCCAAAATATCAACGTGTTCTTCCAATTCCAAAATCCTATACATTTTCGGCATTTGCTCAACATTTCTGTACAATACTGATCCCGGGATTTCGGGATTCAGGATCCCGGGGTTGGAGACCCCAGTGGAAATGTCAAATTCAAATGGAAGTTACTGGCTGCTTCTGTTCTTCTGACAGACAGACAAACTGACACACGTATTTTCTGCCTTATAAGGATTAAGTTTTTAAGCTATTTTTATTCTTACTACTAATTATATTATTCTTTATAAATCACTTCATAGTGGGATTTTTAATTAACTACACCACTGCACACTTAAAAATAAAATTATATGGTATCAGTTATTGATTTTTTTATAAAATACAAGCCAAATCACAAAAAACAATCATTCTCAAAATCTAATTGGGCGGAACAGGAAATTCGTAATTTATGAAGGCAATATGCTGTTTGTCTGGCGATCGAATCGATTGGTAGGCCCACATATCGCTTCAAAATTTTATCGTGATTTAAAATTACATAATATTCTGAATTGCATGATCAGATTTCGTCTATAATTAAAACTGTAATTATTATGTACGCTTTTCGCTTTGTATTTATTAAATTTAATTAAAATTACATTTCAGAGAATATTGACAAGTTTATTAAAAAAAACGGAAGCAAATCCAACTTGTGTAGATTTTTTCATAAATTTTCGATAGAAAAGTTTTACCATTTTACTATGTACATACTTGGAAAACTTCACTTCTTCAGGGCTCAAATATACAATTGGTTCTTGTATAACAAAGATGTTATAAATATACAAAGTAAATATTTTTGTTATAACTATAGTTACTTTGCGTTATCAGCTAAAATGAATGGTTTTTGATGAACTATTGTATTTTTCTAAGTAACAAAATATTTGTACTAACCAGGAAATCACTCTTCTTCAATTTTATTATTTCAGTGTCTAAACGGAAAACTACTGTAACATATTGTATTCATATCGATCTTGTAAAAGTCATTGAATATTTTGAAGGCTTTTCGTAGGACGGTTCTTAAGCCTCCCCCAAATGTAAGTATGTACTCCAATTAGTTAACGCAGCTGAATGGCGGTCAGTGGTCTTAAATTTAATACGATTCTTGAAAAGGATTATATTTCAGGTATGGTATAGGTCTATAGGAGTATTTTAGTCCGCTAGCGGATTTCAAAAAAAAATTCTCGCTGGAAGATTTTAAAAACCTGGGAATTTAAGGAATCCCCAAAATGAAAAAATGTGAGACGTTTTTTAAGCTCTTATCGTTTGAAAATTTTTTACTCTCTGAAAATTTTCAAAAAGTCAGGAATGTACGGATTTCCCAAAATTATTACATGTGAGAGCATTTTTTTGGCTGGACTTTTTCTAGACTTTTAGAAATTTTTTGATAAAAGATATATCTGAATTGAAAACTTGCTGATGCAGAAATTGGATAACTACGGGTAAGGTATTGACATATTGTAATCAATCAACACTCCCAGACTATTTTATTTAGCACTTTATTATTATGTACTTAGAAGTACAAATTTAAGTCACCTGTTAAGCTTTGGTATACTTTTGTAGATAGACCCTTGTGATCCTAAGCACTCGAAATGTATCATATATGTTACCATGTCAGTAGGGATTAATGGTTTCTAGGATGTTCGAGGCTCCATCTTGGTGTCGAATTGACAGTCTCCGCCAATGTCGGCCATGACGTGTTTATGTGTGGCTGCTGACTCAGCGTGATCAGAAAAAAAAAACTCAACAGGTGGGACCGAGTTGCTGCGGCGCTACCATATTTGGCGTCCTCTGTTTCGTAGGTGGATCAAGGATTTCAAGCGCTTTGCATTCGTTTTCCTGAGACTGAACAACTAGGGCTCGAGAGGTTGAGCTCTTATCAATTTCATATTATTTCATAGTCTTTTTTCTTGGTTTCAATTTTTACAAGCTCATCTTTTTTCAAACTTAAAAGCTAAATTTAGATACTAATTTGGCATTTGCAGTTTACATCCTTTTGATAGTACGTGTATCAAGTTTGATACATTGTGATTATGGAAAAAAATGCTGTTTTGAAAAAACTGTGGGTTACGTCCTTTTTCCTTTCCACAGTCGATATGTAATACGGGGGATGAACAACGTTGATAAAGATAAATTAAAACTCCTACTCCTTCCAAAGAAAGTTTGAATCACCAGCCAGTATACGGTAGGGACAAGGTTTAGGACCACCTATATTATAGTCATAGTTTTTCTAAGCGCCGTTAAAAATGAATTCATTGGATCGATTGCTATGAAATGAAACACATTTTGAGAAGCAATGTTTTTAGATCTATTCATTTGCTGGAAATGTATCAAACGAGCTAAATAATTTTGCTACTTCGTAAGCGAGAAAATATTACTTGCAAAGCTGTCAACAGATTTTGTAACCATTTTGTTAATATAAGACACTTTCCTTAAATACAATAACTGCATTTTAAGTCAAAACATGGTGATATTTTAGAATACCTGTTTCCGATAGATTCATAAGAAGCTAGATATGAAGATTGAGAATTGTAATGTCTACCTGAGCAACTGACTTGGCTGTTTTATGGCATAGTACAGAATGACAGACAAATTAAAGTAGAAAAATGGTCGGTATATACAAATCTTTTTTATGAGAAAATAAGCGATCATGTTATATTGCATTTATTTTGATATTTAAAGAAGTAATACGAACTAAGTCGACTTCGTCGTCAGTTATTGACTAACATCAGTCAGTAGTTGTCAAATAGAAACCTATAAATAACTTAACGCTTCCTAACTGTACAGATCTTATTTATTATTTATTTCTTAGTTCTTATTTCTACGTCTACGCAGACAGTCTGAAAATTAAATGTTAATATTTATTTTTATTAATTTGTCTTATTGTCTATGGCAGGGGCTTTCAACCAGTGGTGAACCGTTGAATCAGTATACATATCGACTGTGGAAAGGAAAAAGGACGTAACACATACATATAAATAATAGGGTAAAATATCAAGGTATTTCAGTTCTACAGTTTTTTAAAAAAGTTAAAGGTTGATAGCTATTTCGGCTTACGCCATCGTCAGAACCGATGGCGTAAGCCGAAATAGCTATCAACCTTTAACTTTTTTAAAAAACTGTAGAACTGAAATACCTTGATATTTTACCCTATTAAAATGGAGTTCTACCAAGTAAATGCCAAATCAATAAATAAACACACATATAAAATTTTACAGGAGGCGCAAAAAACGTTTATTGATGATTTTGTGACATATGCAAATTATGAATTATACACAACCTTGAAGTGCACGGAGACTTCTAAACTGGTGTTTAATTGACATAATATAATATTAATTAAATACTTTTTTTAGGAAAAACCTTTATTTCAGTCTTTTTTCTTGGTTTTAACTTTTTACAAGGTCATCTTTTTGAAACTTAAAAGCTAAATTTACATACTAATTCGGCATTTGCAGCTTGCATCCTTTTGATCGAACGCGTATCAAGTTTGATACATTGTGAATTGTGATTATCGAAAAAAACCTGTTTTGAAAAAACTGTGGGTTACGTCCTTTTTCCTTTCCACAGTCGATATTCTCGTTTTATTTTTTTATTTTTTGTAATTTTCTATTCTCAGCTATAATTTATGACTACGTACTGCAATATATTCAATATAATATGCAATGCCTATATAATGTGCCGAAATGCTATTCTAGCCGCCTGTGTGGTCGAGTGGTCAACGTCGTTGGCTACCGCTATGGAGAGCACGGGTTCGAATCCCAGTACGGGCAGTTTTATAAATTGATTTTTCAATCGATTTATGAATTTCTGTTCAAAGGCATGGATGTATGTGATGTCTTGAATTCTCCCACCCACCAATCCTACCCTATGAACGGGGCGTACCGAGAGTGATTAGCTAACCACTAGTTCTGTCCTAGCCCTTTCCTTATATTTTCTACTCTCTTTGGAAAAAGAGAGGTTAAACAACTGAGTAACAAGCAGTTCTCGTAGAAACACTTTTATTGAGATAAACTCCATATGCTACACATTGAGAGCGGACATGGTAAAAAAATAAAAAATATATATAATGTGCCGAAATGCTATTCTATCTTTATCATTATAATTGCATTGTTTGCATTGCAAAAGTGTATTTAAAAACTCGAAACTGTTGGCAACAGCAGTTCCTGCAATTCTTTTATTAATATTCATCTTCATTTTGTTACTATAGGTTTCCAAAGTTCCTCATCAGCCCCACTAGAAAAACAGGGGGACATGCTGGCTCTGGGGCAAGTAGAAGCATTGGAATAAAAAAGGGGGCAATGAGTTGTTAATATTTTAACTTAAATTATTTAACAAAACTTTTAGAATTGGTTACTTTAGATTTATATTGAAATTTTATTGCGAATAACACACTACTAGACAATAAAATAACTACATCCTACATGAGATTCATCCTTCTCATTTGAATTATTCATAGTAGAATGCATTGAAATTCAATCTGAATTTTTTAAATTTAAAACAACAATAATTGATCAAGAATTATGATTCATTATTACAGTAAACTGTTTTAGCATATAAAACACTGCCACCTGTTGAATAAATGTATAAGCTTATTACAAACATTACAGACAACTTATGTCAAACTATTGGGTGTACAACGGCTTCCGCCGTTTCCCTATAGATATCCTTAGCGATAACTAATGGTCGAAAAATAGATCATAGACGTCATGCAATAAACTTGAGCATCTGTCAATATAACACCATAGAAACATTAGTCGATCTGTGGTCTGCATTATAAAATTATTCTCGATTGAAAATGTCAGCTTACGAGCCAAATTCTCGTCATTTGAAGGAGGTTTTAATTTTCTGCTTCAATATGAAGAAATCTGCGGCTGAGGCTCATCGAATGCTTTCAAATACTTAGGGAGAGGTCGCTATTAGTCAAAGAATGTGTCGTGAGTAGGGTTGCCAGGTGTCCCGGAATTGGAATCACTGTCCCTTATCCCGGATGAGTACTAAAATGTCTCGGAAATTTGAGCAAATCCCAAAAATTGATAGGATTTTGGAATTGGAAAAAACGAGGTTTGGAGATAATTCGGGGGAAAAGTATAGCGAATTGATGATTTCGAATTCCTCGGTGGGATAAAAAAAAACGAGTTTCGGAGATAATCAGAGGAAAAAGTAGGGTAAGGCAGGGGTGGGCTGGAGAGGGCTCGGGGGGGCTCGCGCGAGCCCCTTGTTAAATTTCAGCGCGGCCGGCGAGCCCCTTGTTAAGATAAGAAAATCATTGGTCTTAGATCAGATCAGCGCCTAACTGCAATTTCTGTAGATGGTTAAATTTTATTATGAAACAAGACCTTGCCCCTTCATTTTTTCATTCAGCGTTTTGGGCTTCCGTGCCGTATTGCATATAATTGCATAGTAGTGTCACTCCTTCCCCAGAACACTGAAAATTACTTTGAGATTAAGCGAGCCCCTTGTTAACATATTGGCAGCCCACCGCTGCCACCGCAGAACATGTTTTGTATTGAGGAGAGCCGCGGAATACTTTTTTCAGATTTAGGGGGCCGTGGAATGAAAAAGGTTGGCAATCACTGGATTATAACACAACTTATAGAAGCTTAACCAAAGAATGTGTTATTATATCACATCCTTTTTGTCTTCCGGTACATAAAATGCATTAAACTTCTTATATACTCTTAGACAATAAAAATGCATCTGAAACACATTATTATGTGCAGGATAAAATGTATTAAAAAGGTTTGAAGCCATAGTGGGTACAATGTTAGGTACCCAAGGATGTGACTGCAGTAATATGCTGATTCCTTACGATAGTGTAAAAATAAATTCAGTAAAATATAGATTCAGATATTTTGAATGCACATAGAATTTAATTTGATTTATGTTATTTAAAAAAAAAGGAAAAATTGAAAAACTATTTCGAGCCAAAACAACATTGACATCTTCTTAATTATGAAAAGCTAATACTACTAGCTGTGAGCCTGTTGACCTCAACGGGGGGATTTTTGTAGCATTTTTAAGCAGTCAGAAAATTTACTGGCGTGAAAAATAAATTACAAACCTATTTATTGAATAAGCCAGAAATTCTAAAAGTATAAGAAATATATCTCGGGGCATATATCGACAGCCCTGCCCTGCAGTATTTTAATTGTATATGTTACACCGAATCGGTGAAATTGCCTATTTCACGCAGTCGGCCGACATTTTGCTGAATGCGTGAAATCGGTAAGCCCGTTGCCTATTTCACGCATTCGGTAAAATTTCTGCCGACTGCGTGAATTCGGCATAAAATCTTTTGCTTATTTCATGCATTCAGCAGGTAGATTCATAGAAACTTTGTAGGTTGTCTATGATCACAGCGCTCTGGCGGTGTTTTTTGCAACTAAACCAAATGTCATTTCATAGCATATAAAAGCATATTGTTAATTAATTACAATGTCGTTCATCTCCATACAACTTGCAAATAAGTTAAAACTGTAATATGATAGTCAGCACTCGTCGACATCAACTCATCGGGCGTCATTTTAGAGATCTATTTTCGACTTTGGAATGTCTCCCTTTGTGACAGTTGTCAAAATAAACCATAGACCATAATAAGTTATATTGGAACTATCTATGGTATAAGAATAAGCTGTCACAGTGATGATAAAATAATTATATTTTAATTGTAGAAAGCTTATAAAAATTAGAAATTAAATTTACTCGCATTTTTGCATCCAATAAAATCAAATAACGTTCGTTCGGACACAGCACTGTACAACATAACCTCAACGGGTGACGTTTCTATAATGTACAAACTGTAAGCCCGTTGCCCTCAACGGGGTGATTTTTTTGCATTTTTGATAAATCAAATATTTACTGGCGTGGAAAATCAAATGCAAACTTATTTATTGAATAAGCCAGAAGGTTTTGCTTAATTAATTCTCTAAATGGTTTTTAAGAATACACCCAGACCTCTTTAAGAATTAAAATAATTGGGGTTGTAAAAAAATACGCAAATATCGGAAAACGTGAATTCTGGACGTGCTTAAACAGGATTTCACTGTAAATAATAAAAATTTACAACTGAACCAAATTTAAATTAAGAAACAAAAATTCGACCCATGGTAAAAAGAAATGTTATGATATTTTTATTTTAAACAAAAGAATAGTGTGTCATTCCACTGTGACAGTAACAAGACAGTGGAGAATGTCGACTAATAAAATATTGAGAAACCGTGTTACATATAGGATGACAAAAATCATAAAAACAGAGGGCGGGGGTGTTGACTCTAAAAATTTTGAGAATCCGTATCACATATAGGATAATCGACAAATTTTATCCAGATGTATGAAAAATATTCAAAATATATTCTCACACATAATGAAAAAATAAAATTATATTTATAATATATTTTATCTAGTATGGAAGACAGTCAAAATATATAAAAATCAAATGCAATTTTTCAATAAAAAATCAATTGCACATTTTATCCAAATGTATGAAAAAAAAGCAAAATATTATTCTATGATAAATCCATATCATAATTCAAATATTATTAATGTATTAAAGAATTCAAAAAGATTTACAAGGTCAGACGTGAAAAGATTTAATCATTATGATTCAATTGATCAAATCAGCTCCAAAGAATATTGCTCTCACTCGACTCACACGATCCAACGATTCATTTCGATAGCCCTATAATCATAGTTTACAATAATCGAATTAAAGTCTTTGATTATTCGAAAATTTTCGAATATTATGATCCATGGTGATAGAATACTTCAGCTCTACACCAAGAAATATCGATTTTTCAAACGGGAAGATATCAGAACATTCACGCGCGGCTTAAAATAATCCGCTCTCATTGGATAGAACGACATTTCGAAAATGTGCTATTCAAAATACCGTTATCATTAGGCGAATTCCACGGCAAGATCCGCATTAAGCGTTATTAATAATATGAAGATTGGCCCTTTTAGTTAGTTCGTGAAAAATGGTTGGAACATGGTATAGAAATAATCTTTTCAAAACGCGTCATCATTCTGCATTCACAATCAAAAACAATAATGACAATATTACAGCCAAGCTAAATTTGACTTCTGTGTCAAAATTATTTTTTCAACTGTCATGTTGACAGTTAAAGAATTTATACACTGACCATAGACAATAATTATACACCCTGGCGAATTCACTCAGTCGGCAGAAATATTAGCGAATGCGTGCAATAGGCAACGGGCTTGCCGAATTCACGCATTCAGCAAAATTTCTGCCGACTCCGTGAAATAGGCAATTTCACCGATTCGGTGTAACATATATAATATAATTTTTAGAATAATTGAAATGTTTAAGTTTGCTAACAAATATATTTCGTAGAAGAAGAAATATACCTCGGGACATATATCGACAGCCCTACAGTGTTTAAATTGTATATAATATAATTTTTAGAATAATTGAAATTTTCTAGTACGGTAACAAATATATTTCGTAGAAGAAGAAAAAGACCCGAAGATATTAGTACGAACATATTTGTGATTATTGGTGATTATTTGTGATTTGTGATTATTTTATCGACTATTAATATATAGATATTACGAACAGATAAAAAGTTTCAATCTTAATACAAATATGTGTCAGTGGCGGTTCCTGACCTAAAATCTTGGGTGGGCTAGAGAAAAGCATATATCCACTTCACCTTATACATTAATCTACAAGCAAATTAACAAATACTACGACACTACTGCAATGCATAAATTATTATATAATAAAATCAATGCTAATGTAACTAAGAAATAATAGAATAATAACACGGAATCCTCTAATTCGTCTCTTTCAAAGTGAAATAACAAGTACCTACTAAAAGCAGTACAGAACTGTCACTTGCTGTCACTGAAAGTCAATACCTGTCACTTTCATACAATACAACGATATTGGTTTTGTGTTTCAATGCATAAGTATGCGTAATGGGCAGATTCTGTTTAGCCCCCAACGATCAACAGAAGCTTGACAGATTGAAACACAATCGTATGTGTTTGATGACGTTTCCGTACATACAAATACGTTTAAATCTAATCGTGCTTGATTGCGCCCCAGTGTAAAGAAATATTGTCTGTGGTTACGGGCTAAACATCGCTAGCCCCTGAGTGGTGTTGCCAGACTGACGTGACGTTACCTATTCCCTGTGAAGTATTTATAGGCTTATTGTTTTTTTTTATGCCGGCTCAGTTTAAAATTGTAATACAAAACACAATCGAGAATATGATTGTAGGTAGACGTAACATTGTCTTATATTGACAGAGGAAAATTAAAACAATGATATTATATTCATTTGGGAAGGGTTAGTTACGCTTATAAATGTATTTATTTTGTTCAGCGGCCGAATTGCTGTTCATTTTTATTCAGCCATCTAAAGTTTTGGGTGAAAAATGCAGGTCAGGCTTAGCCCACCTAGCCCAGTACCTAGAACCGCCACTGGTGATAATAAATATAAAACAGATACTGTTAAATTGTGATTTGAGTAGCTGTGTCACCGCATTCCATAAACACAATGATGGAAAGTAACTTATCAGCTTATCTATTTGTTTTGAATCACAGCATGTTGTTTTCCATATTACAAATAGCATTGGTGCAGTAGATTGGACCCTATCACTCTACAATTTACTTGAAACTGTTTTTTCGTAAGTAGTAATTTCAAAATATGTAACATTAAAATTATTTTTTGTAAGAGTACATTCATTTGCTATCAATAAAATGTGGTGAATTTTTGTGATTATAATGCCATTAAATTA
Organism: Himalopsyche anomala; assembly: GCA_031772345.1. Taxonomy (NCBI): domain Eukaryota; kingdom Metazoa; phylum Arthropoda; class Insecta; order Trichoptera; family Rhyacophilidae; genus Himalopsyche; species Himalopsyche anomala. Next base: position 1,350,528 of record CM062827.1, read on the forward strand.
TATAACTTTATAAATATCATTTATACTGATAATACGAGTAGAAAAGGTTAAAACAATAATTATGGATGTGTAGTCAACAATACAGTGGAACCTCGATTCTACGTTTTTAAAGGGACCGTAATAAATGAACGAATAATGCGGGAAATCTTCAAATAACACCAAAAAAATGTTTAATTTTCAAAAAACTCATTTGTTTATTAAATTTTTTTATTAATTAAAGAACAAATAAATATATTTTTAACTTGTTTAATACAAACTAAGTAGCCTATTTGCAGTTTGGCACATAAATTTTAACAAACACTCTTCAAAATCGCGTACATTTCTAAGTCAACTAACTCTTTTTGCTATGTCGACTCTTTTTTTTCCTGATTTTTTTCCAGTCTTTAATTATTTTTAGTTTCTCAACTAGAGTTCTAGTTTTCTTCATTTATGTATTTTAGTTTTGACATTTGAGTTAGAAAAAATTACGCAACCAGATGAAATGTAAGATTATTTATGAGCGAAAAAAATATTCTACAAAAATGTTCAATCCGGATATATAGATAGTAAGTAACTGGGACGGGACGATAATATTTAGATGATAGATCGAAGAAATCGGTAAATCGAGAAATGATTAACGTGGAATTACTAAACATTGCTATTACGGGGTGGGGTCTTGGTCGAGTAAAAAATAAACGATCCATGTATAAAGTCGAAGATAGTGAAAACGGAAGATCGGGGTTCCACTGAAAAAAACGCGAAACGAAATGCGAGGTAAGATTATTTATGCGAAAACGGTCAATCGGGATAATATTTTTGACGGGACCAAAATATTTGAACGATAGATCGAGGAAAACGGTAAATCGGGGAACGGATAATGTGGGATTATTTTACATTGCTGTTATGGGTGTTTGGCCGGGACTATGAAAAATAAACGAACCATGCGGGAAAACGAACAATGCGAGAACGGTAGATCGGGGTTCCACTGTATATTATGTACTAATAAAAACGAAATTGCACAGTATTATCAAATGACACTGAAATTATAAAGTCAATTCGACACAGAGCACTCGATTCTCGAATAATTGGGGCACTTTTGAGATGAAATGGTTTTCGAGTGTATTCATCTTTTTCTTTATATTGAGGTGAGTTGGCTGTCTAGGCTAAAATACTCACAGAAACATTTGCTTGTTATTACCCAAAGAAAGAAGATCAGAAATGAACATGTGGATAATAGATCTGTTTGCAACGAATAAAGAAAGCCTCATTGACCTACTGTCCGATGACAATCTCAAGTTAAATTTCATTTGTCCTTATCAAACCTCAGTTTTAGTTAAACATAAAATGTGAAAATTTGAAATCCTCAATTTGGTATACTTTTTCTCCGGATTCTCTCAAAACTCGTTTTTTATTTTTAGCTCACCGAAGAATTTGAAATCCTCAATTTGATATACTTTTTCCCCGGATTGTCTCAAAATTCGTTTTTTTTTTAGCTCATCAAGATATTTGTAATCCTCAATTCGCTATACTATTCCACCAGATTTTTTTTTCTCTTGCAATTCCAAAATCGTATCAATTTTCGGGATTTGCTAAAAATTTCTCAATCCCAAAATCCCGGGATCGCGACCGTGTCAATCCCGGAATTTCGGAATCAGAAAATCGAACGAGTTTACAGGATTACGGGATTCCGGATCCCGGGATTGGGTGCCCTAGTTACAACAAACAAAATACAATTTCGATCTTGGCTTAAAATAATTGCAGTTCTCCGTCTTGTGGTAACATCATTCAAATAAAATATTTAAAATTTCATTTCAAGTAATCTGGAACATCCATCACACCAAAAATATATAACGTTAAAAGTTTAATATTTAGGATTTTATAATTTGGTTAGAATTAATAGATTAATTTTATGAACTAGGTGCATTTTTTGATAACTAAATATATTTCAATTTATTTCAAAAATCTTATAAAATATTATACACTATAAGATGTTATTTTTTTATTTATTCAAGAATTGTATTTTTTCTAAATGGTTTCTTGCCGCAGCATGTGTCTAGGTTTGCATATCTATTTCTAGAACAAAACAAATAAAAGCTGCAGAAGCATGGGCTAAAAAGAGCAGTAATAGTTTATTATTATAAAATGACATTTCAATGTATTTTATCGATGAGAACGGCAATGATGAAAACAATATGGGCAGTGAATGGGTTGCCAATTATTAATGTACATTTAGTTTTTTTTATTAAAAACAATCTCAATCTTAATCTATGTTCCATATATATTTATCAATTTATCTCTTTCTTATATATTTATCTAATCTTTTAATTTTCCTCACAAGTAAAATTTACGTTTTCAATTGAGTGCTGAAATATCAATAATAAGATATCCAAGCAATGTTGAGCATTTGCTGGATGATAATTTTCAAGTTGTAAAGAAAGATAAACACGATTGGTGAGTAACTGGTAGTAATTTACTATTGCTTCTAATTGAAAATATTTTTTTTCTTTTAGTAATTTAAATCCATTAATGAAAATGTTGTGTTCTTTTTTAAAACTGATTATGGTTGTTTTTATATTTTTATTAATTGCAAATTGAATAAAAGTGCCATTGCTGACATTGTACTATAAGTATGTAATCCATCACTCAATATGTTCGTAGGATGATATAGATGTCGCCACTATTGACAAATTCATATGACTTTTAGGAAGTACCAACCTTGAAATAATATGTGTCAAAATTTCATAACAATCTGACGCTTATTACATAAGTTACAGTGGTTTTAGTAATGCAACTTCTGCAACTTTCAAAACAATGGAAAAATTTGAATTTCGTGTGTTGATAAAGCATTGTTTTTGAATGGGAAAAAAACCGTTCAAGCAAAGCAATGGCTTAACAAGTGTTATTCAGACTCTTTGAGTTAGTTTGCTGATTTTACCATGGCCCAACAAACACCGATGATTCTGAACGCTCTTGTCGCCCAAATTCAACAGTTGTTCCAGAAAGCATAAAAAAGTTTACAAAATATTTTTAGTTGATCGTAAATTGAAGTTGCATGAGATAAGCTCACACCTTAAAGATATCAAAAGGCAGTGAATTCACCATTTTGCATCAACATTTGTTGATGACAAAGCTCTATTCGAAGTGGGTACCGCATTTGCTCACAGTCGATCAAAAACAAAAACGCGTTGACAGTTCAGAGCAGGGGTGGGCTGGAGGGGGCTCGCGCGAGTCCCTTGTTAAATTTCAGCGCGGCCGGCGAGCCCCTTGTTAAGATAAGAAAATCATTCGTCTTAGATCAAATCAGCACATAAATGCTATCTCTGTTGATAGTTAAATTTTATTAAGAGACAAGACTTAGTAGCCAATTCATTTTTTCATTCAGCGTTGTGGGCTTCCGTGCCGGACCTTATGGGTTCGAGCTAATCACTAGTCTTGTCTTAGCCTTATCATTCTATCCCTACTACTCTCTTTAGAAAAGAAAGGTTGAGGGACTAATTAACAAACAGTTTTCGTAGAAAAAAAAGCTTTTGTTAAGATACCTTCATTAGGAGGCCATATGCTCTACATTAGGAGCGAAAATGGATACAAATAAATGGATAAGATTTACCGAGCCCCTTGTTAAGATATTGGCAGCCCACCACTGGTTCAGAGCGCTGTTTGGAGCTGTTTCAGCGCAATAAAAAGTTTTGTTCATGCGGTATGTGACAATGTGTGAAACATGGATCTATCACTACACTCCAGAGTCAAATCGGCAGTCAGCTGAGTGGACGGCAACCGGCTATAGCAAATGTCAGCTGGTATCCTATTTTGAGGCCAAAGATAAATCGTTCTACAAAAAATCCATCAAAATGAAAGAAAAGCGTTGAAATGAATGTATCACTCTTGAAAGAGACTATGTCGATGAATTAAGTTGAATTTTGCCTAAAAGTTCTTATTTTATCCTACAAATTTATTGAGTGTTGTGTTACATAGCTCGTTGGCTGTCACAGACGAGTATCTCGTTAAATTTTTCGTGCTCAACACGCCAAAGACGAGTTATCTCGTCAATAACTAATTAAATCAATAATTGAAAATTATAGCTAGCGTGATAGGTAAATATGTACTTTTTTCTACGACAGCTAAAAGGTTAAAAAACAATTATATTTAATTTATTTTCTTAGACGAATTTTTCATTTAATTTTCAGATACTGTGCTAGACAATGGCAAAACCCACAATGTATAATGCCGAGTTCGACGATAATCTTTTCATCGCAGATCCCCAGATGCAACTGCTAAACAAATTATGCAAGAGTGACCTTCAAGGTTTTAAAAAACTACTCGCTTTAACGTTCGTTGATGTAGACCACTGTTACGATTACCCGTACTTCAAGACGTGTCTTGATATCGCCTGCTCCTTTAGAGGAAACAGTGAATTTGTTGAGGAGATACTGAGGTACAACGCCGATGTGAATGTCATCAATGAGACGTACAATAGAGCGCCGATACATTTTGCAGTCGAAGCAGGAGATGAAGAAACTGTAAAAGAATTACTCAAAGCAGACGGTATTGACGTCAACGCAATGTATAAAGGAAATACGCCCTTACACTTGGCAATAAAACAAGTCGAAGAAATCGAACATGACAGAGAAAATAATATAAAAAAATATGATGAAATCGTAAACTATCTCGTCAAAGCTGGCAGTGATGCCAACATACCGGATATGGAAAATATCACACCATTCTATTTGGCAGCCAAACAAGGACTGGAAGAAATGGTGAAGTTGATGATGAAATATTCACAACCCCCTATAGATCTGGATTCGTATGCAGACAAGCAAAATAAGACGGTGAGAGATATGATCCGAGAGTTGTTCCCACATCTGTTGCACATAATGCCAAAACGAAATATAACAGAAGACGAAATCAACACATTAATACTATTTTCGTTAATTAGTAGCCAAGAAGAAGATGAGTTTGTAGCGGATGTCGAAAAAATAAAAAATACTACAAAGTTCTCAGAATATTTGAAGGAGAACAATGGGTTATACACACTATTACAGTTTGCTTGCTCCAGTGGTATGGATAAAGCTGTATCTGTTTTGTTGGAAAACGGAGCAGACCCTAATTTTACAGCACCAGGCAAAGGTAAAAGACCAGTGGCCTTGGCATGCTACGGCGGGTATCACAAAATATTGAAATTATTGGCTGCTAATGATTTGACATCTTTGGGCTCAGTAAATGGAACTTCATTGCTGCAGATTGTCATCGAAAGCGAGAAAGTACAGCTGGCAAATCCTAATGTCGATTACACAGAATGTGTGAATATATTATTAAGCAGACCGGTCTCTGATATAAACTTCCTCGATGCAAAATATAATACCGCACTTCACTACGCAGTCAAAAACAGTAATCAGGCCACAGTGTTGAAACTGCTTAAAAAGGGTGCATACATCGGTATCAAAAACATTTTCGACGAGTCGCCTCTTGCCAATATGTCAGCCAAGACTTTGAAGGCTTACTTGGACGGATGTTTGACGACTAATATGAAACAACCGATTAGTAAAGATTACGAATTAAGATTCAATTACAGTTTTTTGATGCCTCCATGGAACACGATCATCGATGATCCTAGCACAGTTCCCCTGATAAATGAGTCTAATACGACGATGAGTGACAACGATTGCTTTTTGGCTCCGGAAACAGATCCACTTCTTTACATGACACAACATTCAGAGCTGCAGCCATTACTAAATCATCCAGTGATCACAAGTTTTTTGTATCTAAAATGGCAAAGAATCAGCGGGGTTTTTTATGCCAATATTAAACTTTACATGCTCTTTTGGCTTTCAATATTATTCAACATATTATTTGACTACGATTTGGTTGAAAAAACTGTTTTAAAAAAAGATCTCGTACATCCATTCAAGAAAATAATGTGGATTTGTTTACTCCTTTTACTATTCAGAGAGATATTACAAGTGGCAGTTTCTCCGAAGCTGTATTTTAAGATTAAAAACAATCCGTTACAGCACTGTCTAATGGTGATTATAGTGGTGCCCATAATTTTAATTACCACCCTAACATTTGCGAAAGACTACATCACCAATATAGACATATATAGAATAACAGCTACATTACTGTTATGCGGTATTACAATATCGCTTTCATCGGACATGGTCGTTTTACTTATCAGCCAGTACCCCTTGCTATCTTCAAATATTATTATTCTTAAAACTGTTTTATTGAATTTCTATAAATTTATTCTGTGGTATGGCATTTTGATTATTGCATTTGCGTTGAGTTTTTATTATTTATTCAGAACAGTAGAGCTGGAGAAAAAATAAGTCTATGAATGGTGGCCGTTCAACCCAAATAAAGCCACCGATGATATCAAAGAGACAGCATACCAAAGCATCATAAAGTTTACTGATGAATTTATAACTGACTCAATTAACTTAAGTCAATCTAAATCAATTAAATCAAGTCAACTTATTTTTATGATTTTTGTGTTCATGATTCTGATAATTTTATTCAATTTACTCAACAGATTAGGTATGAGTGACTTTCAATCGATTAAGGCAAATGCCGAGCTCGTAGGAAACATTTCACGAATACGATTGATATCTTACGTAGAAAGTGTCATTTTCGGAAATCTACTGCCTTATAGGAATGCGGTTTCGAAGATGCAGAACGCATATTCCTGGTTACCAGAGAGAACGTGCATTAAATCAAGAATGTTTTGTATAAAGTTATTGGTGCGGAATATATGTTTGTTTCCACACTTTTTACCAATGTCCTGGGTCGGCGTAAAGGCAAACCAAAATTTGCTAGTACAAATTTACACCATTGACAGGTCGAAGAAGAATCCCGATCTGCTTCCTCGCCGCTTTAGAAGTCAAGATGAACTGCATATGGACAAAGATATTGTAGAGGCAGCGAGAAATATCATAAACGAAAGGCAAGTAGCCCAGGACAGCGAATATAAGAAGATGGAGAAACGGCTGATGGCATGCGAGAAAAAAATTGACAAATTGGGAAGTCTGCTTGAGGGAATATATAACAGTATTTGAGATGTATGCATTTCAAAACATTTATATGTGCTTTTTATTTAACTGTTTTCCTTCCAGTTTTCATATATTTTTTTTTTAATAAAACTCAATTGTGAATTTTGTATTATTAATTTACTTTTATTCTCATTTCTACTTGAAAATTTTAAAAATGCTACTTGACAAACTTGTGATAATTTTGACAGTTTGTTTCAAAATAATCTCTTTCTAACCCACTATGATAAATCACAAAAGATTCAACTATAACAACAGTGAAAAAGGCTTTTTTTCAGTTATTCAGGCAATAATTAGATATATAATACTTTTAACGTGTTCACTGTCAATACTTGGTGGAATGGCATTATAGTAAAAATAATAAAAGATTTTTAGTACTTTTTCCACTTAAAATTTATTTGATCAGGACCGGTTTCGCTCCTCGCGAGCATTATCAACTGATAGTTGATAATGAAAATAAATTCTTTCTCAGTTCATAAAGCGGGTAATGAATTTAAGCTTTTAAATTTAAATTGTAAATAAAATGTATATAGAGGAAAAACCACAGAGAATTCATCATATCATATAAGTTTGTTTAAATGTGCATTTGTTATTTTTGCTGTAGCTTTCTTGTATGCAGGATATTTATTAGCTTAATCAGCTTACTTTCAATTTCAATACAAATCTCGATTGAAAAAAAAATAATGCAGTTTTTTTGGATTTTCTTCCGTGAGAAAAAAAAGAGATTTTTCTAAGAAGTAAAGTCGACAATTATTACTATATCATTAAAATTTGGAGCGTTCTTAATATATTGTAAATTTAGATTTCAAATTTATATCATCATTTCATATAAGTTTGAGTAGATGTGCATCTGTAACCTTTTTTGTTGTTTTTATGGCTATTTTATTTTGATTCGCCCGGTTAAGCAGCTTTCTCTTTATTGCATATTTTCTGGATCAGTTAGGGTGAGTGGAAAGATATTAAAACATTACTGCAACAACCAAATTCATAAACCGACAATTATAAATAAATATCCATTTCGGTTGTATTACACATTGAATAAAACACAAATCAGATTGGATTATTTATTACAATTTTATGTAGATTAGTAGTATAAATGTAAAAATACTTTTTGTGATTGGTGAATTTCGTAAATGTATTGAGTGTAGTATCACATAAAAAATGTGAAAAGTTATTAGTTGTGTGGGATGTTAAATGAGCTTTTATTTGAATCAATCAAAAAAAACATGCAATATTTTCAAATGTAATGATAGCCATTCACCTGAGAACAAATGTCCCGGGACACGACCCTGGATATCTATGTTATGTCTCGCAATATATACGTTGGCATGTCATGATGAAATATTAATGAATCCTAATGATGAAAATGAATAATATGACAGTTTGTCTACAGCTGTCCCATACCCTGAACATGGGAACCTATCTCGGTCACGTGAAATGTTCCACAATATGGCGTGGACACGTAAACTTTGTGTTTCAGGATAGGTTCTGGAGCAATTTGTTCCTTAGTGAATGGGGGCTGTAAGTGTAACAATGTAAAATTGAGTAGTTTTTATTGATTTTGGATAGAACAAAGATTTATTGGCATCACAATGTAATTTTAAATAAACAACATTTCATGGATAACTTTATTGTATTGGAACCATGAATGACGTTTCTTTTCTATTTTATACACAGTTTATGTAAGCTGAAAAACAAACATTCAAATAAAACAATTGTTGTACAAGTATATAGAAATTGATGACCAAATTTAGAATTCATGATGTAACTTATTGTTTGTGTTTTTTTACGTCAATATTGTGATGCCATAATATTAATTTATCAAATTAACTAGATAAATTCATAGATAAAATTTCCACAATTGTGGCATATTTTTCTAGCAGTATTTAGTAGAAAACTTAAAAAACTAAATGTTAATGGCACGTAAATCAAGCAATGGCATTTTTTTATCGGTTTATAAAAAAGCAAATATATAATAACTATAGCTACAAAATAATTCCTAAGGAAATAAAATCACTGGAGAGCAATTCGTCTTGTTTAAACTAATCAAAATTACAAAAAACATATTTTGTTGAAGTCACGTTTTGTGATGAAAACCACCTAGCGTTTTCCACTGCATACACGAAAGCGCAGGTATTAGGTGAATATGAGACTAGAGATGTGCTGAAGCAGTTTGATCAGGGATAGCAAATAGTATTTGATTGAAAGAGAAAATTTTAAATTTCATTTGTGGGGCGTGTCATAATATAAAATCATTTTAAAAATTAGATAAGACAAGAGAGTTTAATACATACAACGAAAACGCTCCATTGATTGCTCGGGAACTTGGGACTTTGAAATCGAGTGTGGCACACTGGTGGCCTACCTTGATATCAATTGTCCAGTGTTGTCACAATTAGGGATTCTGAAATCTCGGGGTTTTCAAAGTCCCGGGACTCGAGGCGTGATAAAGTCAAAGTTCTGGGACATCCCAGGACTCTAGACTTTTATTTCCCCTTCAATAAAATTATAATTTTATTAAAATTAAATATTTGCATGTATGTATTTATATATTACATACACTCGGCAACTTTTGAAAGTACGCACTAGTAAAAATCGCGTTTTTTTGATACAATGTTTAATAATTATTATTTTTCTTATGTAATGGATGTGTGCAATGCTTGCGGTTATTTTTTACTAAGAAGGGATGATAACGGTACATATAATGAACAAATATAAATGAAGCGGCTGTCAGGAGTCGATTTATGACTGTAACTTCACAATACAGCTTTTACACCTTTTTTTGTCCTATTGAGACATTGGTACCTTTGTGAAATAATGAAAAAAAAATTGTACATGAAACAACATCAGGTATGAACATTTAATTTTAATATTTTGTAATTTGCTTTTGCTACAGTTATATTACAATATATAAACACATGGTATTTGAAACCTCTAAGAAATTATAAATCCCAAACATGTGTTTTTCTATCAGATCCCTTTTATAAATGAATACTTAATTTTGTTAGAACCCCAAGTAAGTGTCACGTCCCGACCATGTCGTGTCCGTTTTTCTTGGGGCTCCCCTCTTATATCTGCTTTTATTCAATACACATCAGTCCTTTTGATGGTTTTTTAACCACAAGAATTGTTTTTTTTCAAAATAAAATGTACATGTTATTAGCACATTATAAATCACTCACAATTCCCGGGACATTTTCCAAAAAAGTCCCGGAACTTAAGACAGCAAAAAACCGACAAGTCCCGGGACGTCTCGACACAGAATCCCTAGTCACAAACATGATTTTGTATTTTTTTTTCACCTTTCCATAAATTAAAAAATAATTTATTTTCCATCACTGGTCTAGATAAATTATTTCATTAACCCTTCCGGGATGGATGCATAAATTAGATTTTGACTGAATGCTGGATAAAGAAGAAAGTGTATGTTGAAACAAACTATTTATGTTCTATCCGCTGTGTAAAAACACGGTAAGTGTAATAGTATTACACAAATACTTTAATCAACCGAGATATTTTAGAATTTTTTTTATCTAGCTGGATTTTATCAATTTCACAAATACAGGTAATACAATCATTTGAGAATATTTTCCATTAATAGAATTATGTACAGGGTCGTCCATGTAGATTTAAAACACTAAGGATATATCACGTATACAAGAGATTCAAACAAAATAGATGATCACCTCAGCGGGGTGAGGATTAACCTTTAGAAATCGGCGCCATTTTTCTGTAAATGAGTATAAAACTAGTTTAAACTCAACACAGGAGTGTCTGTCTGTAAGCATATATATGCTCTAAGTATGAATTACATATATTCATTGGAAAAAAGTCACAAAATTGTCATGTTAAGAAAAGGTAATAAATTCACGTAAGGTCTTTAAAAATCTATTCACTCCTCTAAAGGTTTAAGATTTTATGATGAATTGTGGCAAGACGGTAAAAAATTACTCAAAATTATATTTATGGAAGACGACCCAACCGCGTTCACTTATTAACATAGATTTGAAAATATCTTTTGTAAGAAATGACACACAGTATATTTATTTTAATTTGTTACATACAAATACTATTTTTAATTTTAATTAATATAAAGGAACAATTAAATGGCAAAATAAATATTCCCTACAACTATTTTTAAAAAACCTGATAATATGTAATCTTGCAGATAAATGAATTATTGTAATCAGATCATTAAAATAAAAATATTTAGATCGTGAAATCACATGTTAGTGATTTCTTTATAAAAGATTTTTAAGGAAAGAATTTCTCACATGTTGGGAATGCAAAATAATAAGTAAATAATTCTTCATTTCATAAAACTATTTCGTTAGTTGGAAGCATCAGAAAGTGTTTGAGTTGGATTTAGGGCATTCTCCAAGCACATACGGTCCAATTGTTCAGAGTAGAATGTGTTGAAATTCAATCTGAAATTAAAAGTAATATGATGTAATTACAGTAGATTATATTACCGAATAAATCACTGCCATCTGTCGAATACTACTATAAGTTTATTACAAACATGATGGATAAGTTTTGTCAAACTAAAACGGAGGCTTGAAATATTGAAGAGTTTATATTTCGTTCACGGCATTAAAAATTATTGGAGAGAGCTCTCAGAAATGCTTATGAGGTATCAGTTATAAAAATTACTGTAATAGATACTTTTCAACTTTTGATGTAAATTAAGTATTTAACACTAATGTTAAGAGTTTCTTTACCTAAAACTTGTTAGGCAGAATTCTCAAAAAATCATCCTAGAAGGTGCAGTAAGTTTAGCCTTTTGATTCTTTGTTACTTTGTGTATAAAATTTGTGACATACTTTAACCTTTTTTACACTTAAAAAATGTGTGTATTATTTTATAAAATGCTCCAAAGGGTGGCTATATTTTTTTTTAAATACGGGGTATAGTTACATAGAACTCGGAAACCATTGATTAAATGTTTCTAATGTGCTCAGGCGACAACTTTACAATAAATAAAAATAACTATCTTGTGAATGTGCTATCCAGCTATGCTACCCGTAATAGGAAGAAAATCGTAACTGAAAATTTATAAATTTTACAAAAGGTTTTTTTTCAATTAAGTTCGAAAAAGGATGTATTTTTTATTTTACACAGTTGAACATTCTAGTAAAAGAATTTTAGCACATTGGGTACGGATGACTCGTATACGAGTCTTTTCGCCGGTCTGACTGACGCTTTGAAATATATACATTTAATGCGACAAATGTTTTAGATTATCTACAGAGATGGCATAACAGATGTTGGATGCATCATTTAAAAACTAAAATATTAAAATATATGCACAAATAATTTTTTTATTTGGTGATTTCAGCGATGAAAAATCAGCAGACTGTTAAAATATTACTTAAAAAAATAGGCTACCAATTGTAGGTTAAAAATAAACTTTTATGTTTTCTAATTTTGTTTTGAAATAAAATAAACAGTAAAAATAAAGTATTATGCAACAAAGTGTTGTACAACTGGTGTCCAAATTATTTTTTTAAATGTCAAATAGTTTTAAAGTTATACCTTTTTTTCAAAAGTACCTAATTTTTTGCAAAATTTCGCAAAAATGCCTCGATGCGAATGAGTCAAGAAATACCTGAAGGAGAGGAATAAATAGTAAATACCATTACGCTTAAGAAATACAAAACTGAATTACCTGTACATAATATTGACGAGTTTCTTGGTGTTGTTATTCTTCGCCATGTCGTTGATCATGTTCAGCAAGGCCAAGAGAGCTGCCGTGAAGCATAGGTCGAAGCGGGTGATGCTTTGTTCGAAAGAGTCACCGGGAGGGGCGGAGCTGTCGGTTGACTTTGTCATTGATATATCGTGGGCCTAGTAAATATTATAAAGATTAAAATGTATATCCTCGGTAATTTTCCACTACTTGGTATCTCAAAAAATATAAGATTCAGGAGATACACAAATGTACATTAATCTAACACTTTCACTATCGCTATGAAACATCACTGGAATGGTTATGTCCTCAAAATTTGTGAGGAAGTTTATAAGGCAGGAAGAGAAGACGTTTCCATCTATTCCACCCTCTCCTTCATGTAAAACATAGCAAATGATCATTTGTATTAGATTAAATAAAGCATGAAATAAAATATATTTTGGGATACTAGTTAATGGAATATGTGTGCATTGAAATTCTAAATTCACTGCATCAAAAAATTCAAAACTGACAAAAATTGAGATACACGTTTGTAGAAAATTAACGATGATACGTAAACTCAAAAAGCGATTATATGTTTACATGTACGATACAAACACAAGCAAGTGCATTAAATTAGGTAAGATAAGGGGTACAGAAGGTGAAAAGAATTTACTAACTATCAATCAGTTTCTTTTTTAAAACTTAATATGTTTTAAGGTTTCACAGATTATATTTAATATAGTATTACGTTTAATGATAATCATTCAACGTTTTGACAAATCGCAAAAGGTTACATATTCCCAAAAATGAGCTTCGTTCATCAAAATGTTATTAAAATCCAATTTGATTGTATCTAAGGAAAATTTGGAAGGGTGCAAGAGAGATAATTTATGGATAGTGGTTTAAAATGCCAACTTATAGAAGTTCTACAAAAATCTATATCACATCCATTTATTTTCCTGTATAAAATGCTTCATACAGGCCAGGAATTTTTCTTACAACACTCCTGGAAAAAATATTACATTTGAAATATGTTATTATGTAAAAAAAGCACTCTGTAGAAAGGATGTGATGTAGAAGTGAATGGTGGTGAGTACAACGTTGGATACCCTTGAAACTGCAGTAATATACTTATACTTTATTGTAGTAGTAAAAATAAATTCCGTAAATTTAGGATTATAATGAAATTGAAATTTAATTTGATCAATAAAAATCCTTCATTGTATGCTTTCAATCATGGGATTTTGGGCAAGAAAAACAGGCGGAAACTAGAGCTCAGTTTTAATCTAATAATACGGTATGAAATTCCCTGCATGAAGCCTGCATTTATCACCCCTGTTCACTAAGTTAACAATGAGTAGGACAAAACATATATATGTCATCAGAAAAAATATCTACTTTCTTTAATTACCATACCATTGAATGTTTGAGTATATAATACTGAAAGTAGATAAATCATAAATCTGTTTGTACTTGAAGTATGTATATGATAAAGCTACAGATAAGTCAATATACAATTTGGTAATATTTCAGATTACATATCTGACAACACATTGTCATTACAATAACTTATAGGTTTAAAGGGCATTTCGTCTGAAATTAGTCATATATATTTTTTTGATTAAGTGTTGGAATTGTTACTATAATAGAATAATAATTTAATAAGCATATCTAATATTCAAACCAAAAAAACACTGCCATCTACAAATATTTATTATAACAACATTTGTACAATTATACAAATTGATAATTAAATTAAAACGAAAATATGATAGAATTCTTTAGCCATTACATAGAAATATTGGTGTATTTCTGGAATTCGGCAAATGATATTAGTTACAAGTGCCAAGAATACAAACAGTATGAAATGAAAGTAGTACAAATGTGATAGTGTCGTTACATACAGAGACTAAATCAAGAACTGTTGTTGGATAAAGCTTATAATAGCTTGGCTAACTCCATGCACGGTCAGATATAATATGACTTCATAATGTCAGATTAAGCTTTGTGTATTCTATGATATGATAGCTGAATGGATGGAGATCACATTGAAATAAGAAAAACAAATACATATCACAACAAGCAAACATAAAAATGCACATAGAAAGACTTGTGATGAAAGTGACACTGATAATTTTCTATGGGAATGTTTTCAAGACGAGCGTCATTCGCAATAGAAAATTAATAAAATTCCATTAGTATTATACCTCGAGTGATTCGGAAGCTTCGTAGGCTGAACCAATCATTCCAGTCATTTCTGCGTCCACAAAATACTTTCGCATCTCCTTTATAAGGCAGCGTGGTGGGAAAACAAAAAAAAAACAGCAGCTTTAGAAACTTATAGCTGCCGAGGCAAAAACAAAATTGAAATTTGTCCTTTCAAAATAATGCATTGACTGAGGGCAAGATGTCCTCGACACTTCCGAAGTTTCCCACTGCACATTGTCATTTTTTTAAGCATACAGCAAGGTGATATGTTAACCCTCCAGCGACGAGAGGTTTTTTCGATAAATAATATATTTTTTAAGCCATATTAAAGTCACAGATAACTTTTCTTTCTAACAAAAAAAAAAAAAAAACACAAAGTCGTTATATAGAAACCCCGCGTGTCTATAGGGTCATTCTCATCCTTATATTACAGTGTAATATTGTGTACAGACAGTAGTAAGGACGAGTGTGACCGCATGGGCACACAAACATTCGGGGTTGAAATATAGATAAACATGAAATATTTACAATTTGAACTCTTTAAAAATAAACGGAAATTCAAAAAATCGTATGTGCTTTTGGTAGTCATTTTCGTCCTCGAGGCTGATGACTTACTGAAGTCTGTATCCTTTTTGACCAAATTTGAGAAATATATATTCAGGTAGAAAAGGCATGAATAGTGGGATCAATAGGCAATGGTGTTTACTGTGACCATATGGTTACTTGGAAGTGTAGCTCTTTCACAAAATACCACATACAGTGCGATTGAAACTTCGTGTCCCGCGCGCAGAAGTCTGTTTAGTCTTAAAACTTAGTTGGAAGGGTTGATCTCAGAGAACGTATCATTAAGCAAAAGCCAGCATAGGAGTACTCAAATTAATAAAAATGTACACCTACCTATATAGTTTACCTTTTTAAAAAATTGACTCTCAAAAGAAATTTCATCTGTTGCATAGTTGATAATTGACTCATTTGACTAATGAGTTTGCTGACCACTGTGTTAAGGCATATGCCAAATACAAAATTAAAATTTAACTGCCATTAGGAATTGCAATACTGTTATAACCGGAACCAGGATCATAATATTTCATATTTGGTTTTGATAATACAATACAGTCGGTGGTAAAAATCAAACTGTAAATGTTATTGACTTGATATTAAAATTAACGGCATTACAGCATTATCATGCAATGAGTTTAGTCACGCGTTGGTCCATGCAAAACTTGTACCTAAATATTATCGATTCCACGATTATAATTAGTTTTTTTATTTTTTTTGATTATTTATTAAATTTTGTTTTTGTTTATATTGTACTGAACAATTTATTCAATTGTTTATTTGACCAGTACTGCCATCCATGATTATTATTATATTTTTTTCTATTTTTGTAATACCCATATTTGTTTTATTTTTTTTGAATTTTTTAAAAAAATATTTGACATTACAGCTTACGCCAATGCGTCAAATATTTTGAAGTTGCAAGATCATACGAGATATACTCGATGAGAATTTTTGAAAGTCACATGAGATTAACTCAAGGAGAATTGACTTCACAAACACTCATATCTTAGATCTTAAATTGAAATTGAAAAAATCCAATTTGACATTGACCTTACCGGGAATCGAACCCGGACCCACTTGATCAGTAGAGCAAGCTCTTACCAACTAGATCAAAGCGGGCGACATATTTAACGCTATCCCTGCCCAGCTGCCAAAAGCGACTTCTTCATATGCCCAAAATTTCAAGAATTAATTAGGCTGGAATTAATAACATTACAAGAAAATAGGATTCAATTTAATTTGAATATTCATTTATTTTCTGAATATCAGGTGATGCGCTTATCTATACCAAATGGGTATGAGGAGTCCAACTCTTAACCCCATATATATATACATACGGGATTCGGAGTGATCGGGTTAGGTAGTATTTTTCATTTCTTATTAATAATCAAAATTATTACCGCTCTTAAAATATCTGATCAATTATTACAAATCATAGAACATTCTTTATTTATAAGTGGTTTAGTTGGTAAAAGTTTTTCCCTAGCGATCAGGCCGGTCTGGGTCCAAGTTCCAGCAAGATTAAATTTAGATTTTTCAAAAAAAATCTACGTTCTACGACATGGGTTTCTTGAATGGATTATAAAAATTGGTATTGAAGTTTGTCTTACATGATTTTCCCATTGAAATATATTCGGCGCATTGGTATTAGCTGTATTGCTAAATATTTATTTGAATAAAAAGTAATGATAAACATGAAACCAACAATTTTGGTTATCATTGGTTATATTCAATTTTCCAATCCATTTATGAAATGGGTGTCACCCACTCGATCTAAAAAACAAGACAAAGCGAGAGCAATTAGCTTAACACTAGTCATGTCTTAGCCTTATCCTTCTTTTCTTATTGTCTTTGAAAAAAGTAAGGTTGAACAACTTAGTCAGAAGAAGTGTTAGCTTATGATACTATAAACTCCAATAGCATTCCATATGCTTTACATTAGAAGTGGACATGGTTATAAAAACTAATTGTCTTTTTAACACCTATTGTTTTTAATTGGATTTATGATTATATTCAATCAGTAGTAAAGGCTAGTTGAAAAATTTTATAGCTTTTTACAAGTGAGCTTGCGAGTTGCGATGAATATTACTAACATATACAAGGATTTACACCATCAAAATGAGCACATTTTATCAATGTTCATTAATTTATAACATTTAAAATATATATTATTTTACATGATGTAATTGGGTAAATATAATACATTACCATTACCATATGATTGAGATTACCTGGAAAAATTGGCAGAATTGTACGCAAACTTGGCAAAGCCTGGTGACGGTGGTCAAGAGTTGCGGGCTGGTCAGCATGCAGTCTTCAAGACACGCCTCCAAGAAGTCGCTGTGCTTCTCCAGGACCTCGTCAACGTTCGTCACCTGGAAATAAAAATATTATATCTATAAGCAGATGTTTTAAGTTTCTTTTTATCCAGATTTTAGCGCTCTGTCAGAAGTTAATTCTGCTGTTTTTTAAAAAAAAAAAAAAAGTTTGTATATAGTTATGTTACTAATGCCTTGACAACCCCATGATCATGACGTATGTCCCATACTCTCCTTTTCAATACAGCTTCTTGTTAAATGTGATAAATCATATCTGTTTGACTCATGGTAGTGGGTTGTTGTGGCTACAGCGTTGCCTTATGCTCTAGTGCAGTGTCTGCCAAACTGTGTGCCGCAAGAAGTCTCAGGTGTGCCGCGGTGGAAAAAACGTTAAAAATATTTAATAATGCCTAAAAGCTGTGAGCTAAACAAAAAAAGGAGTTTTGGAGATAATCTGCGGCATCTTGGTGTGCCGCGGTACTAGTTCCATTCATCAGTGTGCCGTAAAGGAAAAAAGTTTGGCAGGCACTGCTCTAGTGATAAGAACTAGGGCTTATAGAAAAACCGACTTTTGAATAAACCGGTTTTCGAAAAAAATTGACATTCGAAAACCGGTTTCCCGGTTTTCAAAGTTTTACAAAAAATGGATAATTCAATTTAAATAGAGAGAAAAGGTTAATTTTTTAATATATTGTTTATTTATATAGATAATAATACACAACAAGAAATTATTTGGTGTTACTCCTCAGAAAATATGATTTAAGAAAACACGAAGCGTCCACTGCTCGTATTGTAACAAAATTTCCTGATATAGAAAATACCCTATCGCTGGGTAATGATGAGGGCCATATGGTCTTTAAGCCATTAAATAAAAGATGCAAATTTTCTGTCTTTTGTTTATAGACTCGTTTATAGAAAAGTCGGCACAACCGGTTGCGAAGATGAAATCCTCGATTACCAAAGACATCAATCAAAATTATTATTGCATAACTAGACATGATGCAGGGATGCAGCCGACAATATCGACCGCTAATATAGCGGAGGCAACGCGCTTTACATACATAATTGCATACCCAATCATTTCAAAATTTTACATACTTAATTCTAGTTTTGCACGGGTGACCTACGTGAAAAATATAATGAGTAAATAGGAAACGGCGAACATTGGACAACGTGTAAAGTTGTTAAGAATCGCCATGCACTTTCATTGAAAGTTGAACAAAAAACTACGATTACAGGCGGACCACTATTTTCGAACATTCTACTTTCTCACAATTTGCACATTTTTAGAAAATCGTTATTTTTAGATTTTTTGGCGATAATGAAAAAATGTTTTGTTTCGGCAAGTAACGGCTGGTTTTCCAAATTTAAAACGAGGTATTATTATTATTTACATAATAATTAATTCATTGGAGAATCGGCTGATGCGGATAGAGAGCTGGAAAATACTTTATTTCCTCATCGTCAAAAATTATTGAAGATGGAAACTATACCCCATGTCAAATATTCAATGTAGATGAGACTGGTTTATTTTGGAAGAAAATGCTTAATCTACATTCTTATCAAAGGAAAAATCAGTTGCCTCTGCGCACAAACCTTCTAAAAACCGATTGACATTACTTCTTGGTGCAAATTTAAGCTGTTGATTTAAAATTGATGCTAATGTTAGTTTATCAAGCAGAAAATTCTAGAACATTAAAGGGAAAGATAAATACAACTAACTCTTGACAAGTTTATTAAAAAAACATATTTTTTATTAAATACATATTAAATGACAATTTTTGGTATTTTTTTACATCCCTCTACTTTCGAACATTCAACATTCGCACACGTTTTCAGGAACCAATTGTGTGCGAAAGTGGAGGTCCACCTGTATATTATTTGAGTTACCGATATCACAACATTATCAATTCGTCGATCGTAAAAAACGAAACCAGTAGTGGAATGATTATAATTTGGTAAAAGGTTACACGAGCAAGGTGTCCGCAGCCCACGCCGCAATGACTAAATTCCAAAATGCACGAATCTTATATTCATAGGAAATACAACAATTAATTATCACTGCGACCCACACACACTACTCTTCGGTCACATCGAAAACTGTCGCATGTAACAATTGGATATGAAAAATGCGAATCATATTGTATCGACTGTGGAAAGGAAAAAGGACGTAAACCTCAATTTTCCAAAACAGCTTTTTTTCGATAATCACAATGTATACAACTTGACACACATTCACGCAGGTCTGTGTTCGATTCCCAGTAAGATCACAGTGAATTATTCAATTAAAAGTGAAGACTGGGTGTTTGTGATGTCAATTCGCATCATTTCCTCTTCTCCCATCCTTCTGATAATTTAATAACCGGGTGTAGCAATAACATTAGTCAACTGTTCTAAACTTATCCTTCTTTCCCTGCTACTCACTTTTAAAAAAAGTGAGGTTCAGCGACTGAGTAACAAACATTTTTCGTAGAGAAAACTTCTGCTGAGATACCTCCATTAGGAAGCCATATGCTCAACATTGGGAGCGGACATGGATATTTAAAAAAAAAACATTGGGCTACATAAGTAGGTAAAAAATAATTTCGGCTTTTTATTTATCCACCAGTAAGATTCAGTAAAAGAAGCTGGTTATTTTGTAGTCTGGTGCATACGGCTTCCTAACGGAGGTTCATTAGGAAGCCATATGCTCCACATTGGGAGCGGACATGGATAAAAAAAAATCCCTGAGTCGAATCAAACAAGGTTGATGATATTTTTGTAAATTACATTATACAAAAAAATCATCACTCGCCCCATTCGAACGTATCTAGCCGCCGCGTTGCATTTTAGCGGTAACTTTCGGTTTATTATTCCGTACGTGGGTTAATTTAATATTTATGCGAGGGAAAATATTGTTGGTGGAAACCAGTCCGACCACGCGCTCGCGCCGGACGTCCAAGTCGCGGGTTCGCATCCGACTCGGCACAACAGCAGTATAATATCTATTATGAATATAAATGCAAAAAGACATCAAAAAACCGCCGAGAGGAGTCCATTACGTTCAGATTACTCACAAAATATATTATTGATCGAGGATAAAAAAAAATATATACAAATCGAAGAAAGGTGTGCCTACAATTATTCATAAACTGCATTTTGGCCATTTATGGTAGTATTTATTTGTCTTAACGCTAATGCGATCGATATATATTTCGCAATTGGTCAAAGAAATCTAGAAAAAAATATTGTTTTTGCGGAACATGTAATCTTTTTTTTTACACGATTTTTAAATAACACAGTCCAATAAAAGGAACGAATACTACATTTTTACACAAACAAATTGTTATTACACGATTCCCAGAAACAAAAAAAAAACAATGAAGCGGATAACGGATTTTTTATAATAACACAAAAAAGTCAACAACATACAAAAGGCTTCATTAGATCCGAACACATTAGACGAGTTTTGTTCCATTAGAAATTTCTAGCGATGGAAGCGATTTATGTCCAGTCCCTCATTAAAGTCCCCGTATATGAATGAATAGGATTATTTTTTCTTAATTAAAATACGTATTGTGAATAATATTTTTTGTAATTTACTAATTGAGTCTTCGTTATTATTTTTAGACGATATTCTATAGCACAATGCTGTTATTTTTTCAAATAAAACAAACTTAAATTTTTCTATAAATTCAAATTTAAATCACTTTTTTACACGGTTTTTTGTGGAACATATCAACCGTGTTAAAAAAGAGTCGAGTGTATATTATGCTTGAATTGATACTTTCTCACATTCTTTGAGAGGCCATCTCAATACATTTAAAATGGGATAATCTATAATTACGGGATAATTAATATCTAACAAAAACTGTTATTTCTGATAAAAAAAAAATGCTGGTCAAACCAATGTTTTATAGCTCATAATGAATTTCAACTTCGAATATAAAAAAATGATAACATAAAAAAAAATGCCTTACGTCCATCCATCTATCTACAGATAACAGGTGAAAAATTATTCGAAAAAATATATGCATATCTATCAATGTCTAACGTTAAGAATATAATTAATTAACATGCGTAATAATGGGATTTCCCAAATTAGGATTAAAATCACAATTCAAAATTAGTTAATACAAATATTGAATTTATCAATATTTCAATATTTATATTGAATCATGACAAAGGGACTTAAAAATAACCCTCATTAATATATCAGGAGAATATTCTTTCTCATTCTTATTGTAAAAACCACCTTGCCAGATCGCCTGTTAAATGTAACTTACCAGATAGTTTTTTTAAAGAATTTTCTTTACCATGTTTCTAATGAATGTCTTCTCATTTTATTTTTTTTCCCCAGTGATGAATCTCGGAATCCTGGAAGCCTAGATCCAAGAAAAAATGTGAATCCCGAAATCCCAGGATCAAAAAGAGGATAAGGAATTGGATTCCCTAGTATATGCCAGCATGTAGGCAAGTTAAGGGTTTGAATCTTCGAATACACTGATTGATGGATTAATTTGTATCCAAAGACACGGATAACTGTAATGTTTTCATATCTCCTACCAAACCCCCACCACTATTTTTTATCTGCCTTCTCCGTAAAGAGCTTGAACGATAAGACTTATAACCAGGGCCGTGGAGTCGAAGTCGGAAAAATGACACCGACCCAGTTAAAAAAATATATTTAATGAGTCCATAGTGTTGTCATTGCATGCAAGGCTGACTAAGATTCCGATAATATACATGTAATATGGGAACATTAGAGGTGAAGTGAGTCAAGCGGTATTTTAGAAAAAAAAAATGTTAGATGTGTTCTAATATTCTACACGTCTTAAAATATCGTAAAAGTAAAGTAACCTCAGTTAATACACATTGCAGTAGTGTTATCTCCGTAAAATAAAAATAAACAATCTACCAAAGCACCAAGTAAAGACGTAATAGTACTTGAAAGTTCAAGAAAAAGTTTAACCATTTTACTAGTTGGCTCACTTCACCTTTAACCCTTTAACCGCCAACGTCGAAGTATTCAATACGCATGCGACTCGCGGGTGAGACGTTGGCGGCTTTAATGGGCCCATATCCATGCGTAAGTTAAAGGGAAGTGATTTAAGAAATCAATTTGGAGTCGGAGTCGTTTTTTTACCTGACTCCACAGTAGTAAATATAACAAAAAAAAATCCTGCCAAATTCGCACATGACAATTGACAATTGCACAAAAACCAGATGCGAATATAGACAGACGGAAAGAACAGATATATACATAATACTATAAAATATGAAAATAATTAAAGTTGAATTGTAAAAAATATTTTTTAATAAAATGACGGTAATAATCTAAATGAAAAATGTACGTAAGTAAAAATTCACAGAACCAATTTAAATATAGCAATCGGGTGACGAAATTTAATGAATGAATACAATTTATTGTTATAATGAATAGATTTGGAAAAAAAATTGGCACACGAAACGTTATTCTTAAATTATTAATATTGATGTCACAGCAGATCTAAAACTATTATGCCTAAAAAAGGCATTGCTTAAATTTGTTCCGTAATTGATACGCGGTCGATAATTTATAGCCAGATAAGGCAATATGATGAGCATGTACTCTTTTAGCCTAAGATGAAGAAGGAAGCATAAATCACGAAATGTTTGGCACGCAAACAAGTTTTCATTGTAGGCATTATGTTAATTAAAATTAAAGGTAAACCGACAGGTGGATATGTTAATTAATACGTAATGGCGTAACTGCAATATTTAAGTAGAATAGATTTAAGATTTTTTTAAATCGATATTTTTAAGAGAGTTGACTGGATTGGATGGTACACGACGTATACCATTCGCTACTTTCGTAGATATAGCATATAACTTCTGGTGAAATCAAAATATTCTACCAGCAGAACTCAATTTTCCTCAATCGGATTATGATTTTTTCAATTGGTTTATGTATTTCTGTTTGAAGGGGCTGATGTATTTCTGAAATAACGAGGCAATTAGTTAACCACTAATCCTGTCCTAGCTCCTAATCTTCTGTCTTTTCTCTCTTAGAAAAAAAGAGTTTGAGCAGCTGAGTAACAAGCAGTTCTCGTAGAAAAAACTTTCGTTGAAATACCTCCGTTAGAAGGCCATGTGTATTTGAAATGTGCCATTGAAAACGGAAATGGATAAAAAAATACGTATATGTTGAAAAAAAAACATATTGACTCCCAAATCGCATAAAGCGATTGTTCGACAATCTGACTTGCTAAATAAAATGATTGACTCACAAGATCGTTTAAAACAAGTGTGAAAATCAATAAATTTAATTAATTATTTTCTAATAAATGATGGTTAAATTGTATATTCTATACGAAATTTGAGCCGTTCAAATTGTGCACGTTTCCATGTTTTTCGTTGCTAACGACATGGGTTTCGCCTTTTGGCATCTTCGTGCATTGACGTGCAAGGATTAACCTAAGCTGATAGTTTAAGTGCATCCGTAATACAGTTGATATTGAAATTCCCTGAAGTAAAGTCGAAAATCTAAATAAAACCATATCCTTATCCTATACGTTAAAATATATTCCTCATAATATTCTTTGGAAAAATCAACAAAATAAGAAACATGCGGAGTGGTGCAGTGGCTTTTAACCGAGGGCTCGAAATCCTTCACCACGACCCTGTTCATCACAAACACGACGACGTAATATATCGCATAAAACATGCAAAATCTCGCCGCAATGAGGCAATATTTCATTTGTCGATTTTTTCGTCAATTTCTACGAAAATAAAATTATTATTTAAATCACAATATAAAAGAAGCCGCTGATTAATCACATATAACGTCACGCCACTGCCATCTGTGATGGAGTACGCTAAGCCGTCTACCAGCCGCGATCCATGTCGGAGCTCGAAGAATCATTTGACTTCAGTTCCACATAGTATACAACACACAGACAACTAACTGCAAAGCCCTCGCAAATAACACCGCTCGAAGCCCACTTGTTACTGGGTTACAATACGCGAAAGGCCAATACTGGTTCTCCACTCCCACAGGCTCAAGGACTCGAGCCCTTTTATGGAATATTTTCCTTATTTTTTGGATTTGTTATTATAACTCAGTGAAATATTTGTGATACTCTGGTGTTTCTGTTGCATTATTGATTAATGTGCAGACAGTAATTTGAATTACTGATAAGTGCAGCGAAAAATTAATTTCATTGGATTATTTCTACAGGTAAGAGAATGGATAAAAATCGTTAAAAAAAATGCAACACAACAAGAGGGTAATTAAAACCCATATGTATGTTTAATGGTATCAATAAATTAAATAGGAATCTAAGGGAGTGTTTAACATTAAAATATTACACAAAAAATGATAAATCTATGGAACAGAAGTATGTTTAGACAACGAATATTCAAGGATACACGCGCAATTAGTGATGATATTAATATTTTACGGTAAAAAATGTGTTTAGATCATTAATTATAACATATATTCGACGTTAGAAATCTAATAAATAAACGCTCACAGAAAACGCTAGTGTTTTTCTTTTTTTCCTTTTTCTAAAACAGTGATGGCGTTTTAAAAAAAAAACTAAAAAACGACGCTCTTTTGACATTGAAATTCAAATCATCATTTTAAAACTGTGATAATAAACTAAAATAGTACATATAGATATAAAACAATTAATCAAATTATAAATATACACATTAAAAATGAAAAGATTGCCCACTTTATAATTTCAAACGCTTTATTTGCAGCGAAATAAAGATGGAGTCATATTCTGAACAAAAACTCAATACCAATCAATGCTAATCGAATTAAATCACGAGTTCTTGTAATGAATTTGCAAATAGAGAATTAAAAAGGTTAGCAAAGTTTTATATGTATAATTTTTCACAATAAAAATGTTTATCAAGATTCTAGATATATTTCACGGTCGAATCATTCAATTTTCCTCACAAGTAAAATCTACGTGTTCAATTGTGAAAAGAAGTTCATATCTACGTAACAAGATTGGCGAGTTTCTCAATTTAACAACATCAACTAGCCATATATCGCTGCTAATTAAATACAAAAATGTTTCGTTTAGTAATTTGAGTTCATTAATGTAAATACCGTTTAAATTAGTGCAACGTGTTGTTAATAAACTAAAACAATATGATGACTGTACAATAATATACACTCAATTCGATTACGCGTTTTTGAATTAACACGGTCCACTATAAAGGAAGAATACTATAATTTACACGAATATATTGATTCTAACACGACAAAACAGAAACGTATAATGGATTTCATTATGACAAGAAATTTAACAACACAACACAATAATAACAAACAAAAAGCTTCATTAAGTGTCAGAAATTACTAGCGATAAAAACAATTTATGTCTAATCCCTCATAAAAATCCCCGTATATAATTAAGAAGCGAAAAACACTATATTTATTTATTGATTGAAATACATTTCGAGTTTTTTTACACGATTTTCTAACCCATAATGTTCAATTTTTCAGGGAACCAAGCTTTAATTTTTGTATGAATTCTATAATTCCTTAATTCCTGTTTTTTGTAACGGTTTTTTGTGGAACGAATCTATTGTATAAAAAAAATTGACGGTATGTTACGACTTCGTATGAATTAGGTACGAAAAAAATCTTTGTTTCGACCGAATCTACAATAGATAAATATTAAACTAATCTATTATATACCAAACTAAAAATCGCATACAAAAAGTAATGCTTCTTCAAATGGAACTTTATTTCGGAACATCCTTGTTGTTGAAGTACTTATTATATTAAATGTGAATCTGGGTTCAATGAAAGTATACACACCTCACTAAAGGGAAATTTATTTATTTGTCATCCATTCAAACACAAATTATTAAAATTACATTATATTATATCGATAGAGGATTAAGGACAAGCACACGAGACAATTTAACCTTAATATTGTAGAATAGAATGTAGTATTGTACATTTATTCTCCTAGTGTTATTTTAGAGAACAGCTTGTCCGTTGAGGGTATATTGTTATGCATCTATAGAGTTGTTTCATCACTTCCAACAATTACATATTATTATCTCTGACTCACAGAAGTATTCCTTTTAAAAATGTCAATGAATTTATCAACGACAAAAACCAAATAGTTGTGCTGATAACAACAAAGTCTTTGAACTGATTATATTGACCAAATTTTAACTTTAAATATTAAAGGGTTACAAATTGTTCAATGTGGTTTCGATAATGGCGTATCTACATTTGATAATGCACGCCCTTTAGACCCTAAGACTTTGATGTGAAAGTTATTTTATAGAAATTCGGTAATTTTCTTCGATAAGGGTTAATTAAAAAAAAGCGATTTAAATTAAAAAGTAACATGACTACTGCGATAGACTTCACATTATTCAAAAATAAAAGGGTCTGACTGGTTTCGATAAAGGAAGAAATCCATTGTTTTATAATCATATGTGGGCTTTCATTACTAAGATTGAGTGTCGAAAAAAATACAGTTGAATTATGAAAAACGTATCTTATATAATAATTGAATAATAGGACCGGGTCACATTGTCAGAATAAAGTATGAAGGAAAGACTGATTGATGCTCAAACATTTTTTTTCGACCATTTTTTTAATGGCACAACAGCTAATTGCCAACTTGTCAAATAGGTACTTTCAAATCACTTGAGATAAACTCACGAAAACTTGTAGTAAAGTCAGTCAAGCAGTTCCACTGAAGCAGAGATAATAATAATAAATAACGTGAAAAATATGTATTTTATGTATACAAATATTATATTATATATGTTTGATAGCTTTTTCAGCTTATGGCGTCATCATAAATATGTTTAAACTTATTATTAAGAGATACACATTAAATCCGTTCATCCATTGTAACATTCTAGTTTATATTGCAGAATATAGTATGTATTACATTTCATAAATTGACTTTGATATTTCTTGGAAGCTGTACATATTGTGTATCTCTTCTAAGCCCGTATATAAAGCTAAGTTAATAAAAGTTTGAGCATATGTATTATACTTCTGATGTGGGGATAAGTTGAAATATACATCAACTATATATAAAAAAAATAATACTTTTAGAACTAAACTACTAAGATCTTCATTGTAATAAAGCGAAAAAATAATAATTGTAGAAAACTTGAATGCATTTTACGAAACTTTGTGTATTTATTAAGACTTTTTTTAAGTCATTCTTTTAATTCCTACAACGAAGATTTTGGAAACTCGGTCTTGTTCAGTACAGTTAGAATTTTTGAATTTTAGGAAATTGAGAAAAATAGACCAACACATTGTTTGTTCAGTCAGAAATTTGTCAGATATATAATAAAGAGTAAACATTGATTCATATAAATCAAAAAAGTAACAGAAAGGTACGCATTTACGTATTTAAACTTTATTTTATTTATGTATAATATATCTTCCAATAATGATGTTGAACGGATAAAGAAACTGAGTGACATCTTTAAAATATATTGCATCAAACTCAAATAATAAATGCATTATGTTTATAGTGTTATAACACGTTTGAAAATCACTTAAACTTTAACCTGTCGTAAAACGAATCGACCGCCATTGTTTGTTTGTAATATTTATGAATCGCGGTTCAACGAGAGTGAAGTTGACAAGGTGATGTATTGTCAGTTGTCATCTGTATTATTGTCAAAGGACGCTTTGTAAAAAGTAGCCGTTTTGAATGATCAAAATGGTGTTTCAGTGCGCGTATTCTATGTAATAATTTCACGACCCGAGGGCGAACGACGCTCGTGAAATAGAGTGCGCTACATTCAATTTTGTCAAATAATCATGATACTATTGTCACTGTTCTGGCAGAAGTCGGAAGTAACAGATTAATAAATCTGTAATATAAAAATATAGATGCAATAATGCCGATCCGACACAAATAAGAGTTTAAAATTAATATACAGGGACAATTGCCTGCTTTTAAGTCAGCATTAAAAATAATTAAGTCGGGTCCTATGGCGTAGCGGTTGGCGTTATTTGCTTACGCGCCGGATCTCATGGGTTCGAGTCCAGGTACGAACAGCATTTTTTGATCAATTTCTGTTCGAAGGCAAGGATGATTGTGATGTCTAAAAATTCTCTCCCACTTTTCCGTTACCTCAATAGCTGGGCGTAGCGAGAGCGATTAGTTAACCACTAGACTTGTTCAAGGCTTATCCTTCTATCGCTACTACTCTATGACAAAAAATAGTTTGATCGACTGAGTAACAAACAGTTCTCGTATAAAACTTTCTGTTGAGATACCTCTATTTGGAGGTCATATGCTCCATATTGGGAGTGGACATGGATACAAAATAAATAATAATAATAACCGAGACAAATAAATTCTTTTTTTGGCAAACTGGTGGAATAATTGCACCGACTGAGTTATTCCTGATAAAGAATTGATATCAAAGAATCTCTTCGTGTACTTAACTCATTTTTGTGAGTTTTGTTACTTGCTAACTTCTCCCAGAAATATGACGATATACGACAAGCGACGGAAGTAAAATAATGAAATTTAGCACGGTTCTTTTTTTCCAAATAAGTACACATATAACAAAATCGATTACAATATATGTAACTAATGATCACGCATCTATTTTTTTGATTTACTTGTATTAATTAAGTGTTTCTTTTTATTGACAGATTATCCAACAAAGCAAACAAAGATATACTATTCGCGACAATAAACTGTAAAATCAATTTGAAGCTACTTAAACTAACTTAACTACTAATTGCAAAGTGGGCAATACTTTTATATGTTTGCCACAACAAAACTCTCAAGCGATGTACCCTTAAGTCATGCAATTTATACAGTCAATTGTGCTTTACAAACAAACTTAAATGAATATGACTATTTTTTAAGAAAGATAACACCAGAATAAAAATTCCGAACGTAGTCGGGTAACCGAACTAGAAATATACATATTATCTTAGATAAGTCGGTGACAAAAATGCAGTATGGCACATATTGGTTTAAAGTCCTCATGCATCCATGATTATTTTAGTGACAAACCAGTATCAATGATGCTTTTCATAACATTCTTGGTGTTCACTGACAATAATGGAAACACATTATATTACTTCTTTAGATTTTTCTTTTCGAAACTATAATTATGTTTGAATTTACCATTAGTCTTCACTTTAAGCTTTAATACTCTCAGATAAGTTTTGTAATTACATTTCAGAGGTATTAAACATTTTAATTTTAGCCAATTCAATGTCACTTATATTATGTACTTTTATTTGTAAATTCCTTTCAATACCAATTGTTAATTACACCTTATAATTTTTTTGGCGAGTATAAACAGTACTGTAACATTGTATTCTCTTATCAGATGACAATGCTCGTCATGAGCGCAATCGGTCCCGATCAAATAAAAATGGGAGTTGGTACAAATGTGTATTTTATTTTTTGAAAAAGATGCTATTGCTGCAATATTTAATAATTTCGCATAAAAACAAAATTTAAAAATATTTGTAAAAATAGTTCAACACTATAAAGTAGTATTAACACAAAATTGTCCACAATAAAAATGATAATAGTTATTTTTACAAAATTTTAATTGTGTCATGATCAGGGCCAGTTTGGCGTCAACATTTTATTATTATTAAATGTATTACGTAATTCATTAATACGGGCTGTAATTTCCAGAACGATCTTTTAAATTTATGGACGTTAATTTTTAAAATACGTAAAAATGATAATACTAAGATAATTTATGATGAGTGACATTTCCTCGCACAAAAATGCGGTTTTAATGATTTAAATATCAATAATTACATCATGGCGAAGAGTCAAATCTAATTTTAATTAAAACTTAGCGAGATCGTAAAACGTTTCGGATTTTATTGCTTTATTAAATCGCGCATAATTCAGAGTTAATCCCATAAACAATCTCATTGAGAATTTTCTCGAAATAGCATATGACCACAAACAAGTTGATATAACTATTAAACTTTGCTTTATTGAAATGTACGATCCGTAATATAAGAGTCTTTTTATTACTTACGTTGAACACAGTCGTGTTAGGCGAAAGCACAAAAGTGTTGCAACGTGTGCATAATACCGGATTTGTTTTTAAAAAATATCAATATGTTTTAAAAAATCTAGATTTATAAAACTCACCTTTTTGGTATAGTACAGAAAAACAATGAGTTTTTTTAGTGGAAAGCATGCCCACGCTGAAATTAATCAGAAAATTTGCGGCAATGTCGAGAAATTTTCGCTACTTTTTGACCGTTGTTTACATAATGATGTTGATACAGTTTTTACTGTAATATTAACAGAACTATCTTGTATTATTGTAGTCAAATTTGTCGCTAAAATAATGTATTACATCATTCCTAGCGTACAAAGAATTTACAACATACATTTTTACATTATTCCATGCGTAAAACGCGCACATTGGGTTGTAAATTTTATCATTTCAATTCTAAACAAGTTCATGATCTCGAATTTTTCAGAATGGCTAATCGTTTCCGCATCACACGAATTATGGGGTTCATGAAACAGAGAAAGGGTTAATTAACGATTTAAAAAAAAAAACTGTGTATTGGGTTTACTTATGTCGTGGAGTGAATTAATAACAGATAGTCATCATAGCTTTATATTTCCAACTGAATAAAACAGTTTATAAGCTAGCAAAACGTAGTCAACAATTCACTGTAATCATGAATAGCACAAGCAACTCTGAACGCAGTGTTAAATATGAAAACGAATACTGAATTAATTTAAATGTAAAATTGCGTTAGAGCGGCACCGTCGTGGCTCGGCGATCCCCCGCACGCCGGAAGGTGACGTCAGCTGGCTGACTGCTGATCTGGACCACTTGTTCACATCATCACAGCACCAGTACAATATAATAATAACATCACACAGTTTATCTGTCTCGCTATCTACTTCATCTACGCTATGAGTATGGCGACCATGCGTCATAATTGGATGGTAATTAAAAACGCAGCAAATTAAAACGAAAGTTAGGGACTGCTGTATGTTATAGTCTTCAAACATCAAAATTAGAACATCATTTTTTTTAGTCATGCATTATGTTTCACACTGTCATTTGACACCTCAGTCTACAGACTCTTTTTTCAACAAAATAATTAAATACATACACATAATAACAGTTTTGGAATGAGCCGACTTTGCAAACAACGGCCTCATGTGACAGCGGTCGGCAAAATGTGGTCCGCAGAGAAATTTTTGGCGGTCCGCAGAGAAATCTGACATTAACTATGACAGAATCTTGAATTTTAGACGCATTTGATTACATTTATTTGAACATGTAATATTTAACACAAAGGTCCATTTAGTGGTCCCCTGGATTCAAATTGTGAATTTAGTGGTTCGTGAGCCTAAAAAGTTTTCCAACCGCTGTCATATGAGAGTAAGATTTTTTTTAAGCGATTTTCGTCAATTTCTGGTACCAATGTATCGCGTAAAAAAGGATAGGGTGCAATACACTTTTATTTTATATGATCAGGATCGGTATCGCTCATGTGCTATCAAACAACTTCTTGGTGTCTTTAAAAAGCCAATACGATGGCAGTGGTTTAGGCATATCACATTTTATAAGCCCGTTGATAATGCTTGTCATGAGCGAAACCGGTCCTGATATTAATAAATAAAAGTGGAATTAGTATAAATAAGTGTTGACCGTAAACACATTAAAAGAGAATAGTAAACACTATGGATCTTATAATATGATTTTGATAATATGATTTTGATAATATGGAATTTGACAATAATTAGATCAGGACACAAACACAATGATCTTGTTTTGCTCTTCATCTTTGAATTTTACAATAATTAAGATAATATTGCCTCCTGTGTGGTCGAGTGGTTAACGTCGTTGGCTACCCCTACGGGCGGTCACGGGTTCGAATCCTAGTGCGGGCAGTTTTATAAATTGATATTCAATCGATTTATGAATTTCTGTTCGAGGCATGGATGTATGTGATGTCTTGAATTCCCTCTTCACACCCATCCTATCCCATGAATGGAGCGTATCGAGAGCGATTAGCTAACCATTAGTCCTGTCCTAGCCATTTCCTTCTACTCTCTTTGGAAAAAGAGAGGTTGAGCAACCGAGTAACAAGCAGTTCTCGTAGAAACACTTCTGTTGAGATAAACTCCATTAGGAGTATATGCTCCACATTGGGAGCGGATATGGTTAAAAAAAATCCATGTCACAGGTCGGCAATGCATCCAAAAACCATTGTATAACATACAACTTATCTCTCTGTGAGAAAGCCGTTGCAATAAATTAAGTATATTAGTATAGTAGTATTATAGAATTCCAAATAATATCGTTTTTTTACATTTGATTTGGCAAATAATGTAATTTTTACCAAGCCGTCCTCGGTGCAATACTACAACTGTTTAATAATTGAACCCATCAGAACAGTAATGTAAGTTTTACCGTCGCTTTTTCAAAAGCGAGTGATTCAGGTGATAGTTTCATGTCTAGCAATCTCAGATCGATCTTTTTTTTTTGTTATTTTAAAAAGTAGCTGGACCAAGCGTTACATTTATGGTACAATAGCACATACCGTCACGGCACACGACCACGTCTTAGAAAAATCTTTACGTCTAGAATTAAAACACAAGATATAAGAGAATTTAAAAAAATAACAAAATCAACAGCGCCAGTCGTGATAACTTCCATTTTGGCTTGGCTCTTTTGCGTGGACGTTTTTACGCTTTAAGCCCGCATAATATTTTTGATTCAACAACAAGAATTCGTTTAATAATATCAATTTCAAACAGATTTAAGAAACATCTGTGGTTTCGCATGTGTACAACAAATTATATACACATCGT
This sequence comes from Himalopsyche anomala, assembly GCA_031772345.1. NCBI lineage: Eukaryota > Metazoa > Arthropoda > Insecta > Trichoptera > Rhyacophilidae > Himalopsyche > Himalopsyche anomala. The sequence continues at coordinate 1,384,123 of CM062827.1, forward strand.
ATGGTGAATACGATAGTGAACCAACACAATTTTACATTTGAGTTTTGTCGACATGTTGATTTCATTTATTGATAGTTTTAACCAGGGCTGTGGAGTCGGAAAAATCTTACGACTCAGACCCATCTTTAAAAAATATATTTAATGAAGTGTATTCAAACCACAAGCCGCCTGTGTGGTCTAGTGGTCAACGTCGTTGGCTACCGCTACGGAGGGCACGGGTTCGAATCCCACCCAGTACGGGCAGTTTTATAAATTGATTTTTCAATCGATTTATGAATTTCTGTTTAAAGGTATGGATGTATGTGATGTCTTGAATTCTCCCACCCACTCATCCTACCCTATGAACGGGGCGTATCGAGAGCGATTAGCTGAACACTAGTTCTGTCCTAGCCCTTTCCTTCTATTTCTACTCTCTTTGGAAAAAGAGAGGTTGAGCAACTGAGTAACAAGCAGTTCTCGTAGAAACACTTCTGTTAAGATAAACTTCATTAGGAGTCCATATGCTCCACATTGGGAGAGGAAATGGTAAAAAAAATAAATCAAACCACAGTAGTCCATATTGTTGCCACTGCATGCTAGGCTGACTAAAGATGATCTGGTGGTGTAGAAAAAAGTGTTTTTCATTTTTTTGTTGATTACTTTACTTTTCGTTCTCGTCTACAAGATAGTCAAACAACATTGTGTCAATCTTTTTTAGTTCCTTCTTTGGTCTCCAGTGAAGTTTAATGTTAATTATGTTTAGTTATCTCTTTTTAATGTTTTATAAGATCAAACCTAAATTTTTTAGCATCACCACAAGCAATATAAACATACACTTCACAATTAATTATAAAATATCAACATTAGGTTTAACATTAACATCTGTAAGCGTTTTTTGACTCTCCTGAAAAGTTACACTGTGGATAGTGTTGTATAGTCTGATAGTCCTCGATATATAAGTTTAAATGAAGTGATTGAAAAAATCCTTTGGAGTCAGAGTCGTATTTAATTTTAAAACTGAATTCGGAGTGGTGTTTTTTACCTGACTCCCACAGCCACGGTTTTAACTATACATGCATCTTCCGCGACCGAAAGTATCTAAACGACCTAATACTTGCAGTGATCGAGATTCATACGTTCGCCTTCATGGACATATTAGAATCACCTGAATCGATTGTTTTATCAACTACAACATCCAATCTTATTAGAATTATTGAGTCTTTTATTATCGTGATACAAATCGATTAAACGAATCGAAGAAGGCAATCGTATTGCATCTAAGATACTCATATTCCATGTCTAGTTTGAACGAATGACCTTTTAATTGTTATTGATTTGCTGATGACTGGTTTGTAGACAGAAGACGATGTCAATACAGTACTAATCAATTATTTTTAATACAGAAACATTAGTTTCATGAATTAATTTATGATTTAAAAATAATTGTGTATTCAATCTTCATTTTTATGAATTTCGAAATCGGATATTTAAATGAAGACACGCGTCGTAAGAAACGTAAAGAATTATTAATCATAATACAAACATAAATAGATTTATATACATTAAAACAGGTATAATAATTAATATCCTGTGTACAGAAACCTTCATTTTGATTGAAAATTGTTGCTCAACAATATTTATCCGTTCTAGGCCCCGACTCTCAAAGTGTTACGAGCAATTTGCGCAATATCCGATTGCACATTTTTACACGGCTTTCAAGAAACGATATAATTAATACCATCGAACAAAACGTATTGACTCAAATAGGAATGTACTCTCAACAATCTTTGTTTGCGTTCGTGCTTACAGCCGCTTTCATAGTAATTTGGTGATTGTAAAAAAATGATCCAAATACCTTTAACATATAGGACTACATCCGAGAGTTAACCTAACTCAAATAAAAAATAATTTATGAAATATAGTGAGTTTTATATTTAAGTAAAGATTTTTTAGTAATCTTATTGCTACTCACATAGACAGTGGTAATTCAAAAATCACTGCAAAAATATATTTAGTGCATTACGCGATTGACTGTCTAATCCAGGGTTTCCCAACGGTGGGCCACATCGTGTTCTAAGGAGGCCACAGAGATTTATTTTTGTTTTGGGGAGCCACAACACAGTTTAGGGGGGCCACGGGTATCGATAAAACGATAAAGGGAAGAGCATAATGGCGGACGTCGCGCAGCTTTTTTTTGTAAATCTGTAAATAAAATAAATTACTGGCATTCTAGATTCGAAAATCTCGGAAGAGCTATAAAAAAGGTGGATTTTTAAAATTATAATTTTCATGGGAAGACAAAACAATGGTATGGGGGCCACAGAAAAATAAGGACACTCAAAAGGGGCCACGCTCCCAAAAAGGTTGAGAAACACTGGTCTTAACCAGGGCTGTGGAGTCGTAGTCGTGAAAAACAAGCGACTTGGACACATTACAAAAAAAAATGTTGTGTATTCAAACCATAGTGTTGACATTGCATGCTTGGCTGACTAACATGATCTGATGGAATACACATCGACTGTGGAAAGGAAAAAAAGACGTAGCCAACAGTTTTTTTAAAACAATATCTTTTCGATAAGCATAATGTTTACACAACTTGATGCACATTCTATCAAAAGGATGTTAGCTGAAAATGCCGAATTTGTATCTTCTGAAAGGAGCTGCGAAAATTGCGATCATGAAAAAGGGCTCAAAAAAGGGTTTTTTTTTTAATTGATAAAAATAATATTAGATTCTTAAAAGTCTTTTTGTGTCTCCTGTAAAATTTGTTAATTTTGGATTACGTCCCTTTTCCTTTCCACATTTGATAAATATAAATCAAAATGAAATGATTAAAAAAATTCTTCTTTTTTTTTACACAACCTAACCATCCCTGGTCTAAGCTTATCAACCAAGGCATGTGTGATTGGTACTCGAATAAAAAAAATATTATACATAAATTGCCGCCTGTGTGGTCGAGTGGTCAACATCGTTGGCTACCGCTACGGAGGGCACAGGTTCGAATCCCGGTACGGGCAGTTTTATAAATTGATTTTTCAATCGATTTATGAATTTCTGTTCAAAGGCATGGATGTATGTGATGTCTTGCATTCTCCCCTCCCACCCATCCTATCCGTATGGAGAGCGATTAGCTAACCACTAGTCCTGTTCTTGCCCTTTCCTTCTATTCCTACTCTCTTTGGAAAAAGAGAGGTTGAGCAACTGAGTAACAAGCAGTTCTCGTAGAAACATTTCTGTTGAGATAAACTCCATTAGGAGTCCATATGCTCCATATTGGGAGCGGACATGGGAAAAAAAAATATTTAAAAACCAACTGGTCAAAAAATTTACTTGTACTTTAGGTAAAGTTTTCAGTAAAGAAATAATTTACGAATGCGATAAGAAATCGTTCACGTTACGTGAACTGTTTGCAATATGGATTAATGGATTACTACCGGGGCCCAGAGATTATACGTTTAATACATTAAAAAAAACTTTAATAGTCCTCTCATATTTCCATAGCATCTATGCACAGCTCCAATATTGTGTAATTACTTGTGTAAATAGTATTATACGCTCACGACTTTTGGTCTTATAAAAGCAACAGTTTTATAAAACAATACGCTCTTACATTCAGCGATCGGAAAATTTTATCGATGGTAATTTTAATATTTAAAAAAAATTGCAGGATACATTCAACAGTACAATAAAGATTTTCCATCAAGCCTTTTATTCTACAAAACGATCATCGATAATTCAAATTAATTTTACATTTAAAATATACCTGATTACATTTAATTATATCATACTAAGCATAATAAGTAGTAAAATCGATTGATTCTAATTTAACACGCGATCGCAAAACCACTGGGCACAAATCAGATCTAAAATATGTATCACAAACTAGATTTCGATGTATCAGAAAAACATAAATCTTTAATCTAGTAACTAGTTAGTTACTTAATTACGGTAAGAAAATGATCTAGTCCAGTTCCCATGAAATCGTTTCCGCATTAATTATTACGTAAGAATAAAATATGTTTGATATTAGTAATATATATTTTTTTAATTAAGTATCGACCTCCAATACAACGAATATGTAGGGGGTAACTGATTATTATTCTGTTTCATAGTTCTCACAAATAAATCAAGGTTTTTAACACATCAATAAATGTACACAACATAATGTTGTAATAACGAGAAATAAGTTAACAGCTTGAAAACAGATACATATCGACAGTGGAAAGGAAAAAGGAAGTAACCCACAGTTTTTTCAAAGCGGCTTTTTTTCGATAATCATAACCTATACAACTTAATACACATTCTATCAAAAGGATGTAATTTAAGATTTTGACTGAAGGTGCTTGGTGGAATTTCAATATTAAATTTGAATCGTTCAAACTATGTACATTCTCACAGATTTTGTCACTAACGACCCGGGTTTCGCCTTTCGGCATCTTCAGGCGTTCAAGTGCGCGGATGAACTTGAACTGACGTTTAGTAAATGAATGTTTCGTGTTTATATAAGAAATAAATGTATCATTGAGTTTAGAGCCATTGCTGGCGAAAAGGATAAGCTTATGGGAATGCCCACAGATTCGAGTAGTAAGTAGTTTCAAGAATTATATTTATTTGTTTGTCGGCAAAGGTTTTATGATTATGTTTATATAGGGTATATAAGTGGAGATCCCGGTAGGTTTAATATTTCATTTAAAATCGGAAGGCTATGCAGCTGTGCTCTATTTATTTCTAAAATTTCCTGGAAAAAGAGCTTATGACTGTCCGTATTTGGGTGTAACATTTTTATCCCTTGTTTCTGATTGAACACGTGTCCTTCCGAAATTAAGTGATTAGCAAAAGTAGACGTGTCCTTTTTCAATCTAAAGGCTGCCATATGTTCTAATACTTTGATGTTCAGTGTACTTTCTGTTTTGCCGATAAATTTTTTTACATATGGACAAAAAATATAACATATTCAAACATTCAGATTCAAATTTAATAGGATGTATGCTGAAAATGCTAAATTAGTATTCAAATTTAGCTTTTAAATTTTAAAAAGAAGAGCATGTGGAAATTGCGATCAAGAGAAAAGACTGAAAAAAAGGTTTATTTTTTATTTTTTTAAATTAATATCAGATAAAGTCAATTTAAAACCAGTTTAAAATCAGTCTTCACGCATAAAAGTTTGTGTATATAGCATAATTTGTCTTTAGCTCAAAATTATCAAAAAAACGTTTTTTGTGTCTCCTGTAAAATTTGTTATGTGTGGGTTACTTCCCTTTTCCTTTCCAAAGTCAATGTGAATACAGAGCTATTTTAAATAAATATGAAATTCGAGTAAAGGAGTTTTATTTATTATTATAATGATCACATTAAAAGTAATTATTAAAAACATTTTTATATGGGTATATTTTGAATACAATTTTAGATATTTTAATCATTGTATTACTTTATCAAATAATGTATGCCTTCGTAAAAATTAAAACCACTACAGATAGACGGCCAAGAGTATTGGATAAAAACATAAAAAATTAACGACTGATTTTCTTTGATATTTCAATTGAAATTTTAATGTGTCACGTTTGTTCGTTTTCTACTCAAATCTTTTGGGACGTATTACAGCGATCACAATTTTTGAAAAGCTTATATTCTGAGTTACGGCAGTTTTATTGTAATTTATCAGATATTTTATTGAACGGAATTTTAGTTGATAAGACTCCATTAAAATAACGTATTTGATAGCTATTTCGACATCACGCCAACGTCAAAACTGTGCTCAGACGAATTTTGTTCAACATTACAATATACTAGAAGTAGTTCTGACGATGGCGAAAGCCGAAATAGCTATCAACGCATAAAATATAAAAAAAACTGTAGAATTTAAATACGTTGATATTTTTACCCTATTAAAATGGAGTTCTACCAAGTAAATGTCAAATCAATATATGAATTTATAAATATTACATTGTGTGGTATAAGTCAATGACATTAGTAATTAAATATAAAAATAAAATTGAGAAATATTATTTATTCAGACAGTATCTTTTCGGCATTGATAGCTCAGTCACATTTTTAGTTCACTTCCACCGGAAGCATGATCAACCACACCAAAAAAATGATTATGTTAACGTTACAGAGATAACGTGAGTTGTAATTTTGACAATAGATAGTATGAAAGTCAAACTTCGTAAGCAACAATGTTCTCTAACAGCTGATGGATGAGGGTAGCCCTAAGCTTTTCATGAATAGTATATTGAGAATTTATACTGTATGCTAGTGGCCGTAGAACACAAATTTGTAAAACACAAAAAAAACATTGATTTCAAAAGGTTTTGTCCGACTTAATTAAGATAATAAAACATAACATATTTTCCATTATTTTGCTTAAAATATATAGAATTAAACTTGGAAAAGTTTCAGTTAATACAGTGTGTACTGTATTTTACATGAACTAATATAACGTACATATGTATTGAATCGAACGGTTCCGTGACTTATCCGAACAAGATTCTTCATATCACGAATAATCCGTACATCAAATTTTCCGTACTTAGAAACATTCGAATATAGAAAATTCCGGACACAGACTATTCCGTACATTTTAATAAATCATGGACATTCGACACTCAGCTACACATTATTAATAGATACATACGTTTTGCTAGTTCCCGATCCGAAAAATATTTAGAACCCTTGGCATAAGACATAAAACATTAATTAAAATAAAAATAAAACTTTTTAATCCATTTTTTACGCCTTACAATATTTTGTCTAATAGTACGGAAAAATCAGTGTACGGAAGAATCCGTTTCGAATATTTGACATTTGGCTTTTCAAATATACTTTTCATACGATTAATACTAAATTTAAAAAAAATGTTCCTATAATTATGATACAAAACTGTACAAAACTGTACTGTATGTACTCCTGCTCTACTCCGGGTATGACGAGTAACGACATACATATCAGTTATTGTAAAGCCACAGCTGGATGGATGGATACCACAAAGACACTTTCCAAAGTCTTTGGTTTCATCATGTATGCATTGTTATCTAATTGTGAAGTTGAGCCCATAATTGTTCACCTAATTTTTCGTCAAAACAGATTTTCCAGAAGTAATCTAGAATCTAGACTAGTGTTGACAACAAGATGTTTTCCATCTAAATCCAAAGAAAGGATGAATCGAGTTAGAGTTTAAATAAATAAATGTATGTGTGGGATTTTCAACTGCTATTTTTGAAAATAATTTTAACATTTATTCATTCGTAATGTTTCTTTATACCGGATACCTATTTTTGATCGATCAAAAATACGTTTAATGGTCGTATTTGTGCTATTTGTAGTACCAAATGAGTAAATTAGGAAACTGTAGCAATAAATTTCGCAACGTAAACAAACCATAAACCGTAAAATTAAATGTGTTTTTCGTGATCTGTTCTGAAATTATACAAACAACGGCCATTTCAGAAGGTTACATTAATTTGAATCTGTATTAAACGTAAAAATTAAAAAAAAAACATTTTTCGCTTGGCTGATGATCAAACGGAACGGCACTCCCTAGGGGAGCTTAAGTTGAGGTTGAACTTCATCATATAAAATAAATTTTATGTCAAAAATTGGGCGTTTTGAGTTGTGAATGTGAATGCATATCGATAAATTTAAGCTCGCTCTATCTTCTGTAAAATCACGCTCACTCACGTTATATGAGTGGGCTAGTTTTTTTTAAATATTCATTTACAACTTCTTTACATATTTACTTAGTACTAATACGAATAAAGTGAATTTCATTGGCAGTTATTACTGGAAGAAATCTATAAATGAAAACTTTTTAGCTGTACTTACATATTTCTTACTTGTAAAGTAAGCTACCCAAAGACGATTAGACGACTAAACGTTTTTAAGCTGTAAACATTTTGGCTATTTGTTGTTTATCCATTTGACTTTGGGTCTACGGCAGGGGTGGGGAACCTTTTAAATTCTGAAGGGCACTTTCATTTATCTGATACAACATAAAATGGCATTAAAGAAAACGTTGACACCGCCCCCCCCCTTTTTTTCGACTGTCGAACATATAATGGGTTGATTACACTCTTTTTCTAAGCGCTTGCATATAATTTTTTGATCAAAGTGAATATTTTGATCAAGTCAAAAGGCCCCAGGTCCCCTCCACTGGTCTACTGTCACAAAAAAAATTCAGTTGACTTCATATTCGAAATAGTCGATTATCTCAAAACAAAGTTTTCTGGAAGTATACCGATGAACTATTTTCCGACTACATAGTACATATTTACGGTCAAAAAAATAATTGTAGCTCATTGTCTAAATCAAAACTACAATGATAAAATAACATTAATTCAAACAATTATTTAATATATTAATAGAAAACATTTAAAAATATTACATCACTGAATTAGACTTTGCATATCAGTCCATTAGTTAACAAACACACAATGAAAATTAATAATATCAACGGTTCGAATAACAAACAGAATTATCATTAAATCCACTATCAAGTATACTGCAAATAGACATCTTGGAAAAACAAACATTAATTTAATACTGCTTGCGTCCACACTACATAATATATCTTGGCCGATGGCTTCCAGTTACATATTTAGTAATACTTTAATGTTTCGCAATGAGAAAAGGCGACGTACTTATCCGATTTCGAAATACGAGAGGTGAGACTCAAATTACAGCCACTGGCATGTCAAGAGTAATGTTTTCTACGTATGACTCCCCATCACTCAATTCGTCAGGTGATATTTTTGATATTATTTTCAACGTGCTGACAACGTGCTGACATCGGATAGTTGCACTATAATTTATAGAGACTGACATCGGTGCATATTCACTAAAAGGATAACGGTAAATTATAGTCGACAAAAAACGTTGTATCAAAATTAACACCGAACAAAATTGTTTTTATTTGTTTTTGCTGTTTTTCTTCAGGCAGTTGTCTGTACGAATCGTCGTTAACGTGAAAAACCTCATATGTGTCAAAAACGTAATTTATTATTCTGGAGACCAACAAACTGATTTTTGAGAGTTAACGCCGTTAGCACATTGGTGCGAAAGTGGCACGGAAGCGAACCGGTACGAAGGAATGAACCGGACAACTGTATGGTACGGTCCGCTTTCGTTCCGTTTCCGCGTCTGTGTGCTAGCGGCGTAAGCAATGTATTTAGAAACATCAAAAAATACATATTTTCACTTGTTTACCATTTCAACCAATCGACTTTTCATTATAAGAATACAACTGCAAACTCAAATTTAAAATTTAAACAAACAATAATAACATTTTTATAACTATGTGGACATAATCATAGGAGATGCAGATTTATTTTTTATTTTTTTTATATCCATTTCCGCTCCCAATGTGGAGCATATGGCCTCGTAATGAAGGTATCCCAACAGAAGTTTTTTCTACGAGAACTGTTTGTTACTCACTCGCTCAATCTCATTTTTTTTCAAAGTGAGTAAGTAGTAGGGAAAGAAGAATAAGGCTAGAACAGGACTAGTGGTTAACTATTCGCTATTGCTACACCCAGTTATCAAAGGATCAGAAGAATGCGAGGAAAGGAAATAATGTGAATTGACATAACAAACACCCAGTCTTCGATTACAACTTTGAATGGAATAATTCTCAAATTCACTGCGATCTTTCCGGGAATCGAACCCAGAAATATCAGTGTATTTTGTTCTACAAAAAATATTATTTTTATATGATTATAGTTGATAGTTTTGAAAAAGGAGTAAAGCCAAAATGGAATACGTGTCGTATGCTCATTATCTTTTTTTTTCGCAAGTTTCGCAAAAAATGTAAATATATCGACTGCGGAAAGGAAAAACGACGTAACCCACACATTACAGGAGGTGCAAAAAACGTGTTTTGATGATTTTGGGCCATATGCAAATTAAGAATTATACACAACCTTGAAGTGCACGAAGACTTCTAAACTAGTGTTTAATTGACATAACCTGATATTAATTAAAGAAAATATCTAGGTTAAACCTTTATTTCAATATTTTTTCTTGGTTTTAACTTTTTACAGGGTCATCTTTTTCAATCTTAAAAGCTTAATTTAGATACCAATTCGGCATTTTCAGCTTCCATCCTTTTGATAGAACGTGTGTCAAGTTGTATACATTGTGATTATCGAGCTAAAAAGCTGTTTTAGAAAAACTGAGGGTTACGTCCTTTTTCCTTTCCACAGTCGATATGTATATATATATGTATAGAACTAAAATTACAAAAAAATATGAATACGCTATACGACTCCTCATTGCTAACAGGTTAATTATCAAACGACCAAATCCAAGCAGGGAGATAAGTACTCGCCTAACTTCAACTCAAAATATGTTTTGACAACTTGACAGCGCGGGAAAGTCACCCGGCGACTCGGATAAAATCGACATTGGAGATTATGTGTACCTAATTACGACACATTTGTGTTTCATTTATTCCATATAGAGGTACGATTTAAAATAAAACCATTAATTCAATTACTCGTGATTTGTTTTTATTTATTTTATCGGTATGGTAAAACTTTGCAAAGTAAAATGTATTTAAAAAAAAAACCGTTCCCGATTCGAATGTAAAGAACGTGTGGACTATTAATCGGTGTCAGCGTTACGCATAGGCGCATGGATTTTCTTATGCGTTGAATACAAGTTAATCAATTTCATTATTATTATTATTATTTGTATGCTTGTTCGCTCCCAATGTGGAGCGTATGGAGGTATATCAACAAAAGTTTTTTCTACGATAACTGTTTGTTACTCAGTCACTCAACCTCACTTTTTTTTAAAGTGAGTAGTAGGGAAAGGAGGATAAGGCTATAACAGGATTAGTGGTTGACTAATCGCTATTGTTACACCCAGTTATTAAAGGATCAGATGAATGGGAGAGGAAATTATGTGAATTGACATCACAAACATTTGTGACATTCGAAAACCGGTTTTTCGGTTTCTTGGTAACCGGTTGCGCCGAATTTTCCATAAACGAGTCTATAAACAAAAGGACAAAAAAATCGGATCTTTTATTTTATGGCTTAAAGACCATATGCCCCACATTACCCAGCGAAAGGGTATTTTCGATATCAGGAAATTTTACGATCAGTGGACGCTTTGTGTTTTCTTAAATCATATATTCTGAGGAGTAACACCAAATAATTTCTTGTTGTGTATTATTATGTATATAAATGAACAAACATAAAAAAATAACTTTGTCTCTCTATTTTAATTGAATTATCCATTTTTTGTAAAACCACGAAAACCGGATAAAACCGGTTTTTGGACAATATTGACATTCAAAAACCGGTTTTTTCAAAAGTCAGTTTTTGTATAAGCCCTAATCACAAAGTACCAGTCTTCGATCACAACTTTGAATTGAATAATTCTCAAATTCAACGTGACCTTACCGGGAATCGAACCCAGAACTGCGTGATTGGTAGAGCAACCTCTAACCAACTGGGCCACAGCATGCAACAACTACATTATTACATGGTCAAAATAGCGAAGTATTAGTAATGTTGCTCGAGACGTTCAGAATCACAAAATCCGTCATTGTATGCATCACAATTATAATTGAATAAAAATATTATTCCATTCGGCACCTTTACCGATCATTATCAATAAAAGTTCACTAAGTATACACTAGGGAAATTATTAAAAAAATAACTTTGCGCCTATATTAAGAAATTGTTATATGAAGTCTTTACGATTTCACATCTTTAAAATGTATTATTATTGTATATAGTGGCTGTGTTTTTTTCTCTCGTTAAATTCAGTCCGACATTTTACATTCTCTTACGTTGGATACTTAAATTGATAAATACAGTTATTACACGTGGTTAAATATAAAAAATCTGCGTGCCTGATACTTGAGATCAGCATATTTATTTGACTGGAAACACGCGATCTACGCGGAAGTTAATTATCAAGTTTATTAAATATCTTTCCAAAAGTATTATAAATAACGACTTACATATTGTGACATTCCTAGTAATGTACATATCGACTATGGAAAGGAAAAAGGTCGTAACCAACAGTTTTTGAAAAACAGCTTTTTTCGATAATTACAATGTTTACAATTTTATACACGTTCTATTAAAAGGATGTAAGTTGAAGTGCCAAATTAGTATCTAAACTTAGCTTTTAAGTTTGAAAAAAGAAGGGCCTGTAAAAGTTGCGATCAGGAAAAAAAGACTTTTTTAAGTTAAGAAAAAGAAAGAGGTTTTTCTTGAACAATTTATTAAATTAATATTAAGGCAGGGATGGGGAACCTTTTCTTCTCTAAAGGCCGCATTCATTTTTCTGATTCGATACGAAGGCCGCAGTAAGCATTGACTAGGAATTTTTTTGGCCGAAATCAATTTTATGCCAATTTCTAAAGCCCAGAAATTTGCGGATTTCCCAAAATTGCAACCCTAGAAGCTTTTTTTTAATTTTCGAATCTAAAATCTCTAAAAAAAAGAATTTACGGATTTACAAAAAATAACAGCGTGACGTCCGCCAGTATGATCTTTCGTGTTTCATTTCTCAATCCCGGGCTATCGGGATTGAGAAAATGAAAAATTCGGGATTTTCAGCAATTTCGGGATCACAGAATTGGACGGAATCCCGGGATTCGATACCTTAGTTTTGAGTTATGAATGCAGATAGGTAGAGTTTTTAAAATTGATATGAAATTGTTTGAAAAATAAAAAAAACATCATCATTTCAGATTACCAATTCAGAATGTTTAATCCCGGGATTGAAAAATTGTCAATTCCGGAAATCGGGATCAGAAAAAGGGTCCGGTATTGGATACCCTACTCGAAACCGCCAGCTTTTCACTAAGCGCCTTCTGCCAGTATAAAGACGATATGGAACAAAATATAACGTCTCTGGCTTGTAAAAAAAGAATTGTGTGTATACGGTCTTCTAACAAAATCGTCAATGTATGGTAAAATTGATTATCACTTGAGAATATTATAATAAGCAGCATTGGTAATCGTCGCCAGGGGATATGATACTTAATAGAAATCGATAATAAAAAAACGTACATTGTTGAACGTGGGAAACACCCCTCTGTATCTAAATGGACTACAAATACCGTCTATTTTCATTGTAATGTGTATTATTAACAGATAAAATGGTTATAACTTAATATGCGAGCGCCCAATTATGCTAAGGTTGCCATTATTAAATGTCAAGATGAGACTGGAGAGGCATTTCAACATCTTTATGGATGTTGGATGGATGCAACATCTTCAAGGATGACATTTTATCTATCGTTTAGGGTTTTTAACCGAATGCCCACTAGGGTATCCAATCCCGGACACTTTTTTTGATTCCGAGATCCCGGTCCCAGTCAGCATACAATCGTGTATAAATTGGGATCCGGGATTGAGAAAATTTTTGGTCGGCGATTTTTTAAACAAATCATGTCAATTTCAAAATCCCAAGAATTTACTTTCGTGATTTCGAGATCCGGGATTCCGGGATTGGATACCTTAGTCCTTAGTGTCCACGGCTTCGAATGCCAAAAACGAACAAATTTAAAATTGATTTTTAAGTAAATTTATAGATTTGTGTTCAAAGTCATGCACGCAGTGTTTGATGGTTAAATTACTTCACATTCATTATTATCCTAAAAAAACGCTTTAACATTTTTTGAAGCCAAATATTGAGAATTGTTTAAGCCTCATCCTTTTATTATAGGTACGTAGTTTCTTAAAAAAATGAGGTGTCGAAAGCCGAATAAGAGACTGTTCTCGTAAAACAACTTATGCCACTGATTGGTTCCTTAAATTTAAAAAAAAACCTGTTTTATTTAAAACAATAACAACATTGTGGTATACAAAATCGTTTAGAAGCATAATAATGAAGACCCAATAAGTTATTAAATATTTGTAATTTGTATTTCAATTGAGAAAAATCGCTACTTAATTATTTTAATGACTTTTATGAGGGACTGGACATAAATAGTTTTCATCGACAAAAATATCTGATATGTCTAATGTATAATTTGCATCCAATGTGGCATTTTGTTTGTTGTTTTTTAGAAAATCAGTTTTTGTGTCTGAGAGCCTTGATAACAAATAATTCGCGCAAAAATGTATTTTTCATTTTCAGTGGACTGTGTTATTTCAAAATCGGGTAAAAAAAGAGACGAGTGTATTTTCAAACCAAAAGAAGCCTTTTTCAAAATAAAATAGTAAAAATGTGATTTGTTTTTTAAATTATTACATATTGTTTGTATAAATATTATAGATACATATTATTCAATTTATTGTTATATGTACAATCAACACGAATATATATGTAACTTAAACGTATGTGACTGAAATATTCAATACTAGTATTTTTGCCGACTAAACGTTTTTGTCAGAGTGACAGCGATATTTCTCAATACAAACAACGACAATTAAAAAATATATTTCACCACCGTCTCTTCTCTAAAAATGTATGCTAAACAAAGCGAATACCACAACGTTTTTGTTTATCTAATACCACAAAGAACAATAACAACAATACATTGGTCTCATCCTAATGAGTGCAAAATTTACAACAGAGGAATGCTTGGAAGCCACATGACAGTGACACATATGCATATGGCGTAGTTTTTTTTCCCGCAATTAGGGGTTGAGCTATCGTTCCATTGTGCGATCCCGGGATTTTTAGATTGCATCTAATCCTTTTTTACACAGGGAATACGTTCTATTCAAAACAGCCGTGTAAAAAATCTATGAAAAATGAAAGATATTACATCAAATTACATTACACAAACCGTGCAAAAATAGTGTTCAATATTAAATCAATAATAGTAGTTAATGTCCGTCCGTCCGTCTGTATATTGTCCCCGATTTTCCCTCCCCCTCCTCCGCCCCAGCCCCGCTATCACCATTTTTTTATTAATACCAAATACATACTTTTTTCGTTTGTATATGGTCGCGATTTCGCCTTTTCGATGACGTCAAGAAAGACGGTCCTCGATATAAATCCTCGATATATCTTGAAATAAAATGTTTTCAATACCGATTATTATACATCCCGGATTTGCCATCCTTATTCGAAACATTAAGTAAAACCGCAAAGAATTATCGTTTTTAAGCTATTCTATGAATCCGTTCGCTAAAGAATAAACAGTATTTCGATGAAAAAAAAATGGCGCGCTAATTGGTATTATTGAGAACGTTTTTGGAAGTAGATTGGTTGATAAGGAATTCCGCAAAATACCAAAATGAATATTGAATAACTGTTACGTAGGTTTGAATGCTGGAATTTCATCTAACTATTGTTTAATAGTATATGAATCGGAATGGTTAAAAGTTCATACCTATATATAAATTTTAAAAGAAGTGAAAGAATAATACAAATCGATTTGGTATTATGCAATTCAATGAAATCGCATATTTGTGCTGTATCATTTTATTTCAAATAAGATCCTCAAGATAGGTAAATGAAAATTTTGTTTTTTTGCGGAAGTTCAATTTTAAATGTCTAATGTAAGGCAAAATAATTTATCGCATAAGGCGCGGTTTTAAAGTTGTCATATTTATTGAGGACTCTGAAACAAAGTCGAAAGTTTTAATACTCCTAGCATGTTGGTAAATCAAAAGAAACGTCTTTATATAGATAAAACATACCAAAAAAATAATTTTACATATTATTATTTTTATTGACATTTATTATCTTACCATTTTAATATAATTTACATTGTTCTGTTGTGCCGATTACAATTCGGGTTTGGTCTGTTAACACCATGCATTCAATTGTACGGATTAACTTGAACTGACGGTTAGTAATTAGTTTTTATTGTGCACGTATAAAAGAACAATTAAGAAAGAATATACCACTAAATCTAGAAGTTATTGATAAAGATTTGAAACCCGAGTAGTAAGTGACAAAAATTATGGCAGTTTACGAAATTCAAGCGATTCAAATTTGATATGTTATACGTCTTAGACGGGAAAATTTTGTCGACACGTTGTCCAATAATACATAAGTTTATTGTGGAAATTAAATTAAATTTTGTCTACGTTTTTCGATGATGCTTCCAACAGCTGGTACGAGGACATCCATGGCGGAACCAATATTGTACAACACAAATTCGTGATAAAATATAATATGAATTCATTTTCAGGTGGTCTAACGTAAGCTCGATAAAACGGTGACCCCAAAAATTGCAATTCACAGATAGAATATGATTGAGTTGAAAAGAAACGATAAAAAACCGTTTAAAAAAATACCAAACAATAAAAAACTTCCTGTCCTGGATTTATCAATCGGTCAGTGTGGTCCATCTAACAGGGTATAGACCAGGCGTGTCTGGGTTCAAGTCCTGGTAATATCAATGTCAAATTTAGATTTTCTCCAATTTAATTCACGAAATAGGAAAAAACACGTCCTAAAATCGATAATATACGGCAGTTTATTACCAAAAAAAACTTGCTTAGAACGTGAGAGACGATTATTGAAATTACCGTGTGATTTTTGCAGATGCACAGCATCACATGTTATAATGGCATTTATTGTATGTGAGTTGTAATAATGGTCATTATCGTATTATTTATAGTGAAAACTCTAGATTAGCGGTGATCAACTAGAAGCTCGAGAGCCAGAACTAAATAATTATTTCCAATGATCTACGATGCCAACGGTACAATAAACGTATTGCGAGTTTTCCCTCCGTTACTCATCCAGCACAATTGATACAAAATGCATGCAGCAGCTTTTGTAAAAAAAAAAAAATACCAACCACTATTTTTTTTCTTTTCTGTCCATATTCGTTACCTTTCTACCTTCCATGACATGGCAGCATCCGACTTTCGGTTCCACCGAGTACATCCCATCGATCAGGGTTTCCAAACCTTTTTCTGCAATGGAACACTTCGCAAATCCAGAAATTTTAACGGAACGCATTTTTTTCAGGTCAAGTAATTCATAATAAGTTGAATAAGTGGCATTTGATTGCAATTAGGGTACCCAATCCTGGAGCCTTTTTGTGATCCCGGGATTGAATAATTTCAATGTCATAGAAATTTTAAAATTCATTTCCAAATTCAAAAACCCAGGAATTTGCCGATTTACCCAAAATGTGAGCGTGACTCGTTTTTTTAGCTCTTCCAAATCTAGAAAATTTCTCAATCCCGAAATCCCGGGACTAGCGCGGTCGCGATTCCGAGATCATAACATTGGACGGGATTCTGGGATTGGAAAGCCTAATTGCAATCGTGTACAACTGTATGCCCCAGACAATCCGCATTGAGTTAAATGTGGCTCCAGCTATTCCTTAGTTAATAACGAGGTCTTTTTTTGTCCTAAGGTTATCAACCACTGCTCTATATGAATTCAAAATAAGAAATCGCGCACGCCTTAAGTCGAAAATGTACATACGTGGCTATATCGCACAATGCATAAAAGGGGTCGTGTAATTTTTGGGTAAGAAAATATATATAAAAAGAAAGTTTTTGTTAGTTTTATCAATGGCACAATGTAATCTATCGGCGTAGTTGCAAGACATATTATAAAATATTCGACTGATATTATTTAAAAAAAAAGAGTTTGTACTTTCATTTTGTTAAAAAAAAAAAAATCCCAAATTGTAATTGCGTTTATAATTGACATCATTTGCCACTTATATTTATTGATGATTTTTTAATTGTATGTTATAGGTGTTCAGCATTTTGATTTTGTGTAATTATAATGTAATTTGTAAATCCTTTTAATTGTTAGTAATTGCTTACACCTTTTTATTTCAATGTAACTTGTATAAATAGCACTGTTTAATTTATTTTCCTAATCAGTTGATAATGCTCGTGAGGAGCGAAACCGGTCCTGATCAAATAAATTTTAAGTGGAAAAAGTACTAAAAATCTTTTATAATTTTTATTATAATGCCATTCCACCAAGTGAACACCTTAAAAGTGATATTAATTTAATAATCATATCTTCCCGTGGCATATTTTATTTCAATATCCAACGCTGTCATTGTCATAGTATGATTATGACATACGAATATCTAAGCGATGATTATCCTAATAAGAAATGATTGATAATACGCTACGGATTGTCACTTTTTTGACACTTTGATTTATCAGCTTTGAAATTCTACCAATGGAAATTTAATCGGTTACAAAATTGTTGCGGACATGCTGCATTGTTTAGGGCGGGTTGGAGAATGACTTACAAGTACTTATTACTTAATAATACGTTTTGAGTTTATGGTAATTTAATTTACATGAAGTAGTAGTCTCTGAGCAATATTATATTTTCGATATAACCGCTGGTTACTCAAGATAAACTCGCGGAGAAGGGACAACCACCCATGTATAAGATATTTTATCTAAATTTGATATTAACCATAATGGGACTTAATACCCAGACTTATTTAATCGCGAGGGCAAAGCTCTTAACAACTAAACCACATACGGTGACAGTTTTAAATGCTGTACAATATAAAAACTGAGGCTGACTATGAGCGGAGATGTGTGTGATGACTTTCTATCCACTGTGTAAAGAGAGTCCAGAGTGTACAATATTTTTACAACGTCATTATTTTGAAACCGAATGAAACCGACTCTCGCAAATGATTGGTTGGGTAATATAATAAGTTAAATTATTATTTAATTTTATATTCGTACTGCAAAACGATCAAAAACTTTACGACGTAAAACAGAGCATCGCCTGGGCGTCTGGCATCTTCAAATTCATGTGGAACGTAAATTATGGTCACATTTTGTAAATAACAGCTTCTTACAATAAACACGAAGGCAAAATATTAAAGTTAAGCAGGATATTTCATTTGCCAGATAGGGATGTGGATAATTATGAAGTATGAATCATTTAGCTAGATACGTATAGAAAATTTAACGAGACATGCTAAGAAGAATAGACTCAAATAATATTAGTATTACAGTAGGTACGAAGAAAGAAAATCAACATAAATGCATCACCACTCATTAAAACATTCTTAGAAGCTTACTCAGTTACATATTATAATTATCACATGAATAAATCTTTTTTCAATTTGAATTAAATATTTTTTATTTGTTTATCGCCTTGAAGCTCGTGTTAATTATAATACGATATATTTAAATCAAATTAACGATGTAATAGTTAATACAATCGAACTCGGTTATTACGATCACAGAAATAGCGAGATCTCGGATTTAACGAAGCATTAGTTGACATTTTAGTTTATGGTTTTCTCCGTACAAATATTTATTCACTTGTATAACGAACTACTTCTTGGGCATACCGAGAAAAAAAATCGTCAATTTTTTTCTTAAAACTGTCAATGTGTCGATCGCTTAGAAACACCACCACCCAAGAGTCTTTTGATTGGTTGAATGCTTTGAGGGGAAATTTAAAAACAATGAGAGTGAAAACAACGAAACAAGCATAATTTTTATTAAATTTTATAAGAAAACTGGATTTATAGAAAAATGTAATATGTGTGTAACGGGTGTGTAAATAAATTCTAATACAATTGAGTATTTTTGTTTGAAGTGCTTCAGATGTCTTCATTTGAAGGGTATGTTTGTAAGCATTTAATCATAAATATTCTCCGATATAACGAGTAATACTTATAACGTGCAAATGCAGTCGGCCCCATCTTCTTCGTAATAACCAAGATCGACTGTACATTGATACAGTGTCATTCTATTCTAAGTATACATATATATTACAGAAGCACAATTATTATCAGTGAAAATGTTCTGACAAAAGCGTCATACTGTAATAAATATATAATCGAGGGTACTCAACACTGTATCCGTGAAAATTCGCTAAGGATTTACAATCCTTGTTACTCGTAGCTCTTAACACAGCAGCGCTCTAAATTGATTACCAGGAGTGTCTTACGAGCGGTTAACCGGGACTTGACTGCAACGCACTAATATGAGATGACATTGAAGATAGTTGTACACTTGAATTGTCTATGTAAGTTTAAATCTACTCGCTCTTCGTATACCACCAGAAAGTTACTAAATGCAATATAAAAATTCGTACTTTTTACAACTATCAGACTGACTTGAATAACTCAACTCTTCTCTTTCATTGTCCATCTTTGGATATTTGAGCATCCTGTGATATACATACTGCCACATTTGCAATACCAAGCTGAAAAAGTTATGCGGCTAAGCCGCCGTGTTCAGTTATAAATTGGCTGGTGCGATAATTATGAATCATAACGTTGGTCATCCACATAAAATAGATCGATCTGCTAGTCCTTATCTAAGGCGGTCCATACTGCCTGACACGCTAGTAGATTGCAATTAAGAATTGAAACCTACTCACTTTCCTTGTATAGTCAATCCTCTTTTTATACGGTGAAGCGTTCCACGATATATTTCAAAAAAAGACTGGGGAAACGTTCCATGAATTTTAAAATCCGCATAACTTTGAAACAGCGAGTTAAAAATTAGGGAGAAAAAGGCGTTAAAATTACTTAAAAATATGTATTAAAAATAAAATTGTAGGTTACAGTTACACTTGAGTAAAATTTTATGTAAAACTATCGTCACTGTATGACAATTGCTAGTTGCGCATCAATTTTTAAAAAAAGATGGTTCTTTACGCATGGAATTAGTGTCAATCTCACTATCGTCCTGTATTGGTTTTTTTTCAACAATGAAATTAGTCGGTTTATTCTATCCAAAATACAACGATACGTGCTATTAATGTAATAGTTTGTACGTTAATATAGTACATTTAAAAAAAAAAATCATTTCTAAAAAACGCACTAAAAAAACGCATGAAAATCGCATTAAAAGGAGATTGACTGTATTGAAAATTTGAATGTACATTTTACATGAATGGTGTAAAGATATAATGCTAGCATGTCGAAATAGATATCGATTACCATAATATTGCATTTTTTAAAGTGGAATACAAAACTATGCAGCAATCTCTAATTCAACCAATTGGTAACTCTAAAAATATGTTCATAAACGTACTACGAGCGGAGTGCATTCGTTGCAGAATTGTATGAACAATATAACTTGTCTGAATCAGCACACTGCGAGGCAGGTTTATATGCTGATTGATGACGAATGGAAATAGTGTTTAATCAACAATGCCGTTTTCAAACATGTTTAGGAAACGTCATTACCGTTGACTACTCAACAATCGTGTTTTACTACAATGCACAGTTTAGTCATATTCGACTGTGGAAAGGAAAAAGTACGTAAACCAACAGTTTTACAAAACAGCTTTTTTTCGATAATCACAATGCATCCAACTCGATACACGTTCTATTAAAAACATGCAAATTTGAATCGTTCAAACGGATGAACTTGAACTTGAACGCATGAAAATGCCAAAAGGCAAAACCCGGGTCGTTAGTGACAAAATCTGTGAGAATGTACATAGTTTGAACGATTCAAATTTAATATTGAAATTCCGCCAAGCACCTTCAGTCGAAATCTTAAATTAAAAAAGATGTAAGCTGCAAATGCCGAATCAGTACCAAAATTTAGCTTTTAAGTTTAAAAAAAGGTGAGCTTGTGAAAATTGAAACCATGAAAAAAGACTGAAATAACAGTTTTTTCTAGACAATTTTTAAAATGAATATTAGATTATGTCAATTAAACACCAGTTTAGAAGTCTCCATACACTTCAAGGATGTGTATATTTCATAATTTGCATATTGCCCAAAATCATCAAAACACATTTTTCGTGCCTCCTGTAAAATTTGCTGTGAGTTACGTCCTTTTTCCTTTCCACAGTCGATATGTACATTATTAACGTATTATCTCATAGATCGAACACCTTTTCGACCTCTGAAAGATTGGTCGAACAGAACGTTCAAGAAGAGTCGCTGCAGTGTCAGGCCCGTAATGAGAGTGTCAGCCGCCCGCCTCTTTATAAACTATATTATATTATTCAATAAAAAAATAAGAAAATGATACAACGCAAAAGCATATTTTAAGCATGTTTGCCTGTAGTTTGTTTATACGTGGCATTTCGGCAAAGCATATACGCCAATTAAAATACTAGGCAAAAATAATAATATTGTCGTCCTCTGTGATATATTGTCCCAACGTGCAGGAAGGTACAGGTACAGGTTCAAATCCATGCAAAGTCAATGCTAAATTGAATTAATATCAATGCAAATTGAGGTCATGGATATGGGTGTGTGTGATGTCATTTGTCATCGAGTTTATTTTGTATTATTTTACAATTTAAACATATTTGGCGCATCGGCATCAGTTAGTTTTTGCATTTTTTTTAAACAAATTAAAAAAATTCAAAGTCAACAACTTGACTACCACTGTAACGATTTCTTTGCATACAAAATTACAAATAAATGAGTCGTATAGTATGAAAAGTAGAACTATCCATTTTTCTTAGTTGCGAGAAAAACACGAAAAACGTATTGTTGGCTTTTTGAGTGTTATCAATTTAAACTCAATTTTAAATATAGCTAATCAACGAGTGCAACTTAAAATTTGTATGGGATATCACTTAAAGTAACTCTGTGATTGGTCGAAATCCTGATGTACCAAACTGTTCGACTTTTGTTTCCAACGTCGTGGAGAGTTCTTATTTTGATACCAAGCATCATTTTCTTTTGCGTTTTTGTAACACATTTATTTGATTTTTAAACATTTTTTTTATTTCTATCCATACACTATAACCAGCAGAATAATGTGAAAGCATTAGTTTAATTTCGACATATATGGGATAGTTCTGCTTTTGATACCAGACGACTCAAACATTATATTTACCGAGTATTTTTTTTTTATAATATAGAATATATCGATAATTGAACAATTTAAACAGTTTTTTTTTATTCTCTCAGTCCACATCCGCATCGCGCGTTAATAGTTTCTACAGTCATTACAAAGTAACAGCGGATATTTGTACATCGTTGTTTTCTTTTGTTATGCGAGTTCAGATATGATTCGAATTGCGTCTTAATAATCAACAACTAGGCTATCGATATTCAGATATCAATTCAGGGAACGGAGCCATGTACATTGGGAACTGTAACCAGCGTGACTACTTGGCCACAGTGATCGGCGTGTAACCACAAATCGTGTAAACGAAAACATTGGACGATAGCCGAGGCGACATCGGGAAAAATGAGAGTGTCGATTCGACACCTACACAGGAAGCGAGCTTGCCTTATAAGGATCTCGGCCGTGCATTATTAAACACGATAAATTTAATATTGAATGGCTTGCGTCATATCAATACCGAAAAAAAAAGAAATGAAGACGAGTTTTATAGCCGCGCGTTGCAACATTGTACCTGTCGTAGGTAAAAAGACATCCAACTACAAAACAAACAATCATCCATACACATGAGAATGTTTGTTTGTTCGTCCCTTATGCGTTCCTATGCCGCTCATCCGATTGCGATTCAAATTTTGGAGAGTTTTTGTGCAGACTCCCGCGAAGGTTTGCGAATCAACGGTGGGCTGCCAATGCGTTAATTTGTTTGTTTGTCCCTTATGCGTTCCTATACCGTTCATCCGATTGCGATAAAACTTTGATGAGTGGTTGTGCGGACGCCTGCAAAGGTTTCTGAATACAGCCAGCGGTGGGCTGCCAATACGTTAATTTGTTTGTCTGTCCCATATGCTTTTCTTTGAGTGGCATCGCAACGCCGGGTACTCGCTAGTTCTAAATAAAGAAACAGAAACTGGTATCACTTTTAAGTGTTCACAGTCAATACTTGGTGAAAAAGCATGATATTAAAAATAAAACACTCATTCGTACTTTCCCCACAATTATTTATTACGATCAAGTCCGGTTTCGCTCATTACGATCATTTTCAACTTATAGTTAAAGAAGATCATTTTGATAAAAATAGCTATTTTTTATAGTCGGATATGTTGGGTCGTAGAGCAGCAGTCAACGTCGTTGCCTTCCGTGACAGATCTCATGGGTTCGAGTCCCAGTACGAACAGCTGTTTTTCAATGGATTTATCGATTTTATGTTCAAAGTCATGGGTGTTTGTGATATCTAAAAACTTCATCCCACCCTTACGATCTTTAAATTACGGAAGGTAACGTGAATGATTTGTTAGCCACTAGACCTGCCCTAGCCTTTCTTACTACTGTCTTTGATAAAGAGAGGTTGAGCGACTTAGTAACTAGCAGTTCTCGTAGAAAAAAAAACTTCTGTTAAGATACATCCATTAGGAGTGTCCATGGATTTAAAAATGTAGAAATATCTTTAGATAAATTAATTTTGATTATAATAGTCAAAACCCATCAAATTTTAATAAAAATCAGCACGTCACTAAAATTGAGCCGAATTTTTTCTGTTTCGAGTAGTCCTTTTAATGGAGTCCGGAAGTGGACGATATGAATAACCAACAGTGTGCAGAATTTAATGGCAATTGCAAATTGAAAGACCACGCTCACGATAAATTAATATTGTTTATTTATATCCGCAGAGTGGTAAGTACTAAAGAACCGTTTACTCGGCTTCGTAGAGGCTTCTGGCATTCCGAATAGTTGGACACTTGAGAAAATACTTCAAGATTTCTTCAAACAAAAAAGCGAAAATAATTTTAACGCTGACGTGTTTGATTTTTCGAGTCACCCTGACTGACATTAGCATTATTCACCTTGATACAAATACGTGTATTTATTGAAAATATCTACCTATTCATTTATTTGATATCGTTATACGTATGTACAGCAGTGGGCTACAATACGTCAACAAGTGACTCGCTTAATCTCAAAGCAATTCTCGGTGTTCTGGGGAAGGATCGAATTTTTTTATCACTCCTATACAATTAATTATATGCAATATTTAAATAATCAATCGATTGATACTTAAACACTTTGCAAGTGGGCGTTTTTTAGTGACTAGCGCAAAAATATATTACATTCTTAAAATCAACACAACTTCTAAACCAAACAATATTTTCGGCTGAAATTTTCAAAAAAATCATATGTAACATTTAATTATTAAAAATAAAATGAAAAAAAATTGAATGAATCATAATTTCACTACTTTTCTAAGCTGAATATAAAAACCTGTTATTAATTTAGTAGATAGCACTCCACTTGTTATCAATATGAAATATTCAAAATATTCTGTATAAAAAATAACATTAATCCATACCATACAATTATATAAATAATTATAGTATAAAATTCTCATTCCTACAAATTTACAATCACTGGAAGTGTGAAATCTGATGCCCTAAATATTCGAGAAACATGTGTCACCTTTTAAAAAAAATACTATGTGTGAACGAACATTCAGGGCATAATAAATTGTGAGGTTGATTGCTTATTGTCAAAAAGGGTCACTTGCCGCGGCAGTTATTTTGAAGAAACCATTAAATTATGACTCAATATACCAACAAAACCGACAGTACGCGATAAACGTATTATTACGTTTGCCGCCTATAATGTGTTAATACACTTATATTATGTAACAATATGCAATTTACAGTAATAATACAACGTATATAACAGAAAGTGGCATAGGTTTAGTAAATTCGTAAAATACTATTTTTAACGTGATTCAACCATGCCATGATATCGCGCAATATATACTAGGCATATGAATGGAGTGCACACAGTTTTGAAAATATATATAAAAAAAAATGAATAGATGAAAATTGAAATGATTTATTTTGACTAGAATGAACCAGCCTTGAGTCATAACAGATATAACGATAAAAGAATAAGTAAAAACTACCAAAAAATACTTCGTTTCGCATCGATTTTTTTTTTAAATTAACGTGAATAAATATGCATGAAAGGTAAATGGTATGTATAAAAAATTGAGGACGCGCATCGCCGAAATGTTGAAACTGGCTCAAAGCGATAAATTAAAAACTCATTTCGCCTCTACTTGAGCACGGACCGTCACTAACTTTCGGATCGCACTGTATGGTAAATTAATTAATTGAAGTGAAGCAACTTCCAACAGTTTCAACAAACTGAGAGATGATTTTGTATTTATTAACTTGGAATTTAATTAGACGGCGTAACCCTAGTAGTAATTATTATGTTAAGTATTTTTGTAATGCAAAAAAATACGTGAAGTACAAATAAATAATAATATAATTTTATTTAAAAATAAAACAAAAGAAAAAAGCCGCAGATCAGAGTTTACAAATTGAAGTCAGTCACGGAAACTTGGTGTTTTTTTTAAACAGACAAGTGACCATAAAACATTTTTAGCATTGCGCTGGCGAACAATTGTTTATTATTAATTATTAAAATATCAATGATACATCGTCATGTTTGCTAAGGCTGCAATCAATGTAACCTGATATGACATTGTTGAGCAAAGGAAATAGTTAAAATTCTAAAACTTAGACATTCGAAACCATCTTATCTGAGTGCTGCACAGTGCGGTCATCAAATTATGAGCACACGAGTCTCAATTGGATAATCGGTCACAACATACGCTGACTGTATGTACATACAATTAAAGAATACATACAGTACTGTTTTACCAGTTTCACGACATGACTTTTTAAAAAATATATATTTACATAATTCAATTAAAGCACAAAGTGATAAATATTTTAAATGATAAAGCTGATAAAGTGATAAATATTTTAAAAAGATAATGCTGGCCCATTGGCAAATAAGTATTTTTCTTACAAAATGAACGACAAAGGAACGATACATGGAGATCCCACCGGACACTCATTCCCCGAATTATTCGATTTCACTTTAACGCGGTCAAGGAAAATGTAATTTGTAAATATTGTGTTAAAATTATCTAAATATGAAACGTGCTATCAAACTTTAAAGAGACGTGCGAAAGATTTCACGAAAAATGATAAAAAAACGATCGCGGATTTTTAATAAATTGAACTATTCAAGATAACACGGTTTTTTCCGTACTAATCGTGGAAGCGAACTGGCTAGGTCTTCTTATGGCTATGGAAGCGATTGATAAACAGTTATGAAGAAAACTGTAGGAATGTTAGAAAACAGTAGCGAGAATGAGAACGAATAAGTTTTTTTTTTTAAATACGTTCTGTTTTTTTAAATTATTATGTTGCCCATGTCGTATTTTGTGTGTACCAACTATAATTATTAAATACATATTGTCTAATGAACTGTGAACTGTTTTTACGCAGATTTTCTACAACGCATCTTCAAAATTAATACGAAATAAATATCTTATTTACGTGGTCATATAATAAGACAGAACATATCATATCGACTATGGAAAGGGAAAAGGACGTAACCCACACATAACAAATTTTACAGGAGTCACGAAAAGCGTGTTTTAATGATTTTCGGCAATATGCAAATTCTGAAATATACACAACCTTGAATTGCACGGAGACTTCTAAACTGGTGTCTAATTGACATAACCTAACATTAATTTAAGAAATTGTCTAGGAAAAACCTTTTTTTCAGTCTTTTTTCTTGGTTTCAATTTTCACATGCCCATCTTTTTTGAAACTTAAAAGCTAAATTTAGATACTGATTCGGCATTTGCAGCTTACATCTTTTTGATAGAACGTGTATCGAGTTGGATGCTTTGTGATTATCGAAAAAAGCTGTTTTATAAAACTGTGGGTTACTTACTTTTTCCTTTCCACAGTCGAATATGACTAAACTAGGCATTATAGTAAAACACGATTGTTGAGTAGTCAACGGTAATGACGTTTCCTAAACATGTTTGAAAACGGCATTGTTGATTAAACACTATTTCCATTCGTCATCAATCAGCATATAAACCTGCCTTAAAAGCTAAATTTAGATACTAATTCAACATTTTCAGCTTACATCCTTTTGATAGAACGTGTATCAGGTTGGATACATTGTGATTATCAAAAAAAGCTGTGGGTTACGTCCTTTTTCATTTCCACAGTTGATATGATTTTGTATGAGTTCATTTGTTGCCTTTTACTCGATTTCTATTTACGATGGTTTGTGAAAAACGTATAAACCGCGTATCATAATACAATCAAAAGCTTCGTCTTTGTCGTATACTTACAATATTCCGATGATTTTTATTACAAAAAAAATTGAGTCACCAAAAACCACATTTATAATCAAATTGTACGTGCATAAAAATATGTATATCAACAAAAAAAATCAATTCTGCTAAAAATGTTTAGTTATTCTACGAAAGTGTTTTCGATATTCGTTTCACACAACAATTAGTAACCATTAGATTGTTATTTGAAGTGATATGAGCCATCTCTAGTGCGAGTGGATAATGAAACAAGGAGAATGGCATCCGTCGCACAGTGGGCGTTCGTGTGCTGTGCACAGTACAAACACGACGATTCGTTAACGGGTCACATACCCATTTATGGCAATCGGCTATTAGCAATAATTGTACATATAATATATTATCATCCGCAAATGTTACGCTTTGTCATCGATTGAATATATATTTCGTTTTTTTTTATTTTCACTTGTTAAAATAAACATGTGATGGTATCCATAACTTTTTGTCAGCGGCCGTTCTCGTCGCTGACAAGTTTTACGAACCGTCTCCCTGATTTTTTTCGTCTACTCCGTTAATTTGATACACCGATATATACGCATTCTAAGCGTTAGGCGTTTTATCTACAGTTTTTCAAATAACCACGAGTGTCTCAGGAGCAACTGTCCATAAAATATTTTTTTCTGTTTTGGTCAAAACATTTGAATAAAACGCGATAGACTCGTATTCCTTACATCGCAGTAATTTTTAAAGGTCTGTTTAGGTGGCTATTTTAGTTTATTTTGCCGATTCGAAATATGTCAAGGAACGGTTTCGCAGGTATGATATTACTTTGCCGTATTTAAAAACGCGGAATAAATAGTAACGATTTTTTTTTTTTTTTTTTTAATATTTTTACCCAAATAGCATTTTTTAGAATTAAATTATGTACGATTATTCGTGAGTACAAAATAAATACGTGAGATTCTTGAGTGGATGTATTCAATGGACTATTGCAATATAATAAGGAAACTTATGAACACGTCTTACAAAAAAAATCTACTTGGTAATAAAGAAGTTTTTTCACACCACATTTATAAAGTTTTGTGTTAGCAGCAAATAGAAATTGTTGTTAAATGTGGTGTCAAATAAGCTATTGATATGCTCGTCACGTATCACTGTGAAACTAATAAAGGTGAACACTAAAAAAGCAATAAATCTCGAATGTCGCAGGAATCCCATGTGAAACCCACTGTGCGACGTCAACAAACATTAAAAAAATAAATATTCAAACGGTGTTTGGATATTTAGGTGTTATATTACAAGTTGGTAAAAGCAATGGCAACGCGGTCACGAGTCAGTTATTTATAATAACATATTCATTAACAACTACTAAAAAAAATCTGATAACATTGTTTAAATAAAAATTGCTAGCGATATGAGTTTCCT
The DNA here is from genome assembly GCA_031772345.1 of Himalopsyche anomala. Lineage (NCBI taxonomy): Eukaryota > Metazoa > Arthropoda > Insecta > Trichoptera > Rhyacophilidae > Himalopsyche > Himalopsyche anomala. Next base: position 1,413,400 of record CM062827.1, read on the forward strand.
TTTCCCTAAAAGACTCACCATCTAAAAAAAATCTAGTAAACTAAATATTATAATCAATATATATTTTATTGATAATGATTCTCAAATATCCTATACACGTGTCACAATCTGTTAGACAAGAAGTGTAATAACAAAGTTATTAATTTTAATTAAACTGTGTTAATAGTATAACAATAATCTTAAATATTGTTTATGGTGAAATTCGAAATTAAATAATTGCCTACAAAATATATAAAAATATTAAAAACTAGTTTCAAGAAGCTGACTACTAAACCTTTTGTGGTCTTTTTCTTTTTATCCATTCGCCGTACATCTATATTGCAATAGCGGTATTGTAAATATTAATATGTACCGGTATAACAAAAAAAGATGATCAGACCAAAAAAAAATACGAATAATTAGAATCACAATTAAATATAAAATACACAATTTAAAATATATATAATAATAAAAATACCATTCAATAGGTCGTCAGTTCTGGAACCTGTCGATATTGAAAAATATTTTAATTCATCGTGAACAATGGTATTAAACTGCAATGGTTTCTATGCATTCAGAATTAATTTAATATACCGAAGCAGCTATTTGTTTTCATTTTTAAACCCGGTATTTCGGTATTGAGAAAACAATATAAATATCGGAATTGCAATCTCTACACCTTTGAATAAAGTGCTTACAACGAGTTTTCACATTATGAATAATTCACATTACGTGCGGATATGATCCAAATTTAAAAACAGAAAAAAATAATGGAGCAATTTAATCACTAGGCTACATGATGAATATTGGTTAATTCGACACTTTTATCAATTTAATAATTAAATATTTGATAAGTGACAATATGTCACCGTCAGTTTTTTAATATTATACACGCACGAACGGAAATCAACTAATTAATGATGACAAGCGGGCAATTGAACGTGAAATACAGAACCTACAAGTCCTATTTCTCAATTAATTAAATATCCTTTAAACTCGACAGTTAAGTTAAATATCCAGTTAATTGAATTAAACTCAAACAGATATTGTGGGAATTAGGACAAAATAAAGTGTAAAAACATTTATGAGGTATAATAAAATAAAGTGAATTAAAAATTTTAATTGAAGGTATAGGTCCGAGATGGTTGGCAAAATAACAAAGAAACATCTTTGAGGCCCACATGGTATTCTCTCCCTACGATCGATTTCGAAAAGATTATGGATGAAGCATCGGGTATATGTCAGGGCTAGTGGTTAGCTAATTACTTATGATCAAAAAGGTTGGAGGGATTATACATCACAAACATTATTCCATTATTATAGTAAAGAAATGAAATTGTCCGAACCAGGATTCGAACGCGGACGAGACTGAATACAACAACGTTTTACCACTATACCACGGTCCAGGCGTCGATAATTGCTTCATAAATTGTTACTGAATATCGAGTCAGTTGCTGGCAGTTTATGGATTTAGTTACTAACAATATAATTATGTAAACATAAAACATATTGACGCATTTGGAAAAGAGAGTTTCACGTATTTTCATTTACCCATTAAATCTATATTTTACTAATATTATGATACATATATAAAAGAAATCTATGAAAATTATTTGCTTAGTTTAAGCAACTGATTGATTGATTATCTCTATTTCTTATACTACCTTTAATAGCAATTATATTTAACAAATATTTTTTAAAAAAAAGCACCGGTTAAAAGAATTTATTAATAATGATATAGGAATACTAAATTTCTAAATATCATTATTAGCAAGTGAATTCAATCGGCAGTTATTATACGTAGTGTAAAATAATCAATTACGCGACGTAGGTGCTGCAATACACCCATCTTCTCTTTCAATTAACTTCAATGAAAAATTAAATTAGTTAGTTAACATAATACATACCAATTAAAAAATTATTACTTGCCGAAAAATGCCATTTTTATTAATGTTATAAAAAATCGATTTCATGTTCATAAGTAATGATACCTTTTAATAACTAATAGTTGCAAAACATATTGATACAAAAAGTCTATACAGTAGGCCACTGATATTTATACGTTACTTCTTTATTCAACTATGCCCGCTACCAACGTGGATCAAATGGATTCATATTAGAGCATATTAAGTCTAAACGGAAGATGTGTCAAGAGAATCTCTCAACCCTCCATTTTTTAAAATAGATTCATGGGTGGAGATTGGCTGACGAATAATATAATAATTATAAATGAAATGCATTGTCAAAGATAGCACTATTTTTGTGCTCTTTATCTTTATCTGTTTTTATTTTGAAAATGCCCTCAAAGGTATAGCATATAAATTTAAATAAATGTATAATTTACTATAGTAATTGTAACACATATTATTAAAATCTTGTTTATTTAGAA
>CM062827.1:1415867-1474117 GCA_031772345.1 Himalopsyche anomala
GTCTTTCTTGACGTCATCGAAAAGGCGAAATCGCGACCATAATATACAAACGAAAAAAGTATCTCTTTAGTATGAATAAAAAAATGTTGACAGCGTGGCTGTGGCGGAGGAGGGGAAGGGGAAATCGGGGACAATTTACAGACGGACGGACGGACGGACATTAACGACTATTAATATATAGATCTTTTTTATTTAGATATCCACCGTGCGCTACCCACTATTATTTTCAGTCCCAAATGCGCCCGTTACCGCAATAAGGTTAAGAACCCCTGCATTAATAGATTGAAAATCAATTAACATTTATTTTTTTTAATTCAAACCTATGGACACCGTAAGCGAATAAGACGAAAGCCCAAGAGTGTTGAACACTCGGTATTATGTTTTATCAACAAACAAAATACAAAAGCCTTTTCATCATTTTATATAAATATATTTTAAAATAAAGACAGATTGTTTTTGACTAATTTTGAGTTGCACCACTATAATGTTGAGGATTTGAGATTTTTTTAAAATAACATTTAAGAATATATTTAAATTTAAAATTTAATTTTTGTTAACTACGTTCGACCAGCGCCATATCAATTTTTGTGAAGCTTAAAGATTTATGTACCAATCAAAAGTAACATGCATACCTACTTTATTACAACATATTTTTTGACTACGATGACCACCAATCTGACATCGTAATTTCTCTTCGCGGTCCTTATCTAATGAGGTTTCCTGACCCCTGTCCAAGCCAATCAATCACGCTTTCATCTTCTGCCCCGTACAAAAAAAAGAAGCACACAATGATGATGATGATGAGTGTATAATTTTAATTATCATAGGTCTAAGGTCATTTGCAGAGGTGCCATTTGGCCGTGGCTCACTTTATACCGCTGACTCTCAACCTTTGCCATGCTACGGCCCTCTTTTGTATAAAAATCTGCGACGTCCCGCCATATATCAACAGTGTATTTTCTATAGAATGGAAAACAACATTAAATTATATTTTTAATAGAACTACACTTTAGTAAGGGTGGGGAACCTGCGGATTTCTATATTATGGAATGCTTCCCTTTAACTAAGTTTTTTTTTGTATTCATTATTTTACAAACTATTATATCAATCTTATCAATGTGGCCATTTACAATTTAAATGAATTCGGCCTTTCATCACGATAAGGTTCTCAACCCTTAAAATAATAATAAATCAACTATTTTTGAAGGATTCGACGACATTTTTTGTCCACATCCACTCCCTAGTCGGAGCATATGGCCACCACATGATTCCTTCAAGATTCTCTGTCCCCTGCCAGTCTTCTTGACGACTGATATAAACATAAATAAATGTATAGTTTTCTTGTTTCATAAGTTTTTTTAATAAGGTTTGACACGTGTTCCGCCTCTTGGTGAAACATATTCAGACTACTCACAATGTATTTAAAAAAATATCAATTTTATTTTAAATAAAAATTTACTGTGAACCAAGCTGGTTGAAGTTGATGCAAAGCTTCAACCAGTTTTATGCAGAAACGTAAAAAAGAGTTCTCGAAGAGGAATTCTAGAGGTTAATGTAAAGGCAAGCATATTTTTTGTACGCAGCCCACCAGAAATGAGTCAATAATTTTTCGCTAAAACGAATTACGTGCAGAAATCATTGTGTAGATCCAAATAAACGCTATTGGCAATCAAGGAATCGAGGCTACGTCCTATTGTAGATTATTTTAACGTTCGCTCAGGGCAATCAATATGCTAAAATTGTTTTTCAAGTGATTCAAGGTGGCCTGAAATCTCATCAGATATTCGTGAAGTTAATTGTTTTTCATTACGTGGTTGTGTTTAGGATTTACTCTCTGATCCCAGTTTTATTTTATAGTTTCAACAGCGACAAAGTGGAAACGTTTTGTCATTCAATAGTTACATTTATCCTGAAAGACAAATTTTACAAAATAACACAAGTCATTCTCAGTTTACGTTAATACTCAGCATATGGTTTCATGGCGTCCCACCGGTTGAGGGCCCGGGATTTATGCCATAAGCAAGTTTAATTGGCCGATGACAACAAAAAAATAAGATGCCATGGAAATAATAATAAAAAATAGTTGCATATTCAAAATCGACTTGGTCAGAACAAGAGTACTCGGTAAAAGGCTTAAGAAGTCATCAGACAACCAATTTACCGACATCATCGACAACTTCTGTCAATGCACTACTAGATGAAAACACTAAAAAATGTTTACAAAATTGATAATATAATAGAATTTACTGTCACTCTGTCACATCTGAATGTGCTATTTTTCTATGACGTATTGTTTGTGGACTTGATAATAATCTAGTACATAGTTTCTTAACCTTTTTGGGCCCGCGGCCCCTTTTAAGTCACATGTTTTTCTGTGTCCCATATCCGTACTAATTAATAAGTTTTTCGAGACTCGGAACACAATTAATTCGGGCTCTCGGGATTAATGACTGGGAAAAAAAGTGAGTGAAAACTCAAAAAATTTTGCTCACTGGCAAATTTTAACCAAGAATTTACAGAATTTCCAAAATGATATTTTCGCATACAACAATGTTTGAAACATTGCATACAATTTCATAGTACATATAAAGTTAAATATATCACATTATAGCTGAAGATTAAAAGCGACGTTACGAGTAGTCAATGTTAGTCCATCGCAATATTTAATCGATTTCTAAGTGTTGTTAAAATATCCATTTTTTTTTTAAATATTACGAGTAAAGATAATTGTGGTTCGTAAAACGTTATTATCAATTGGGTATAAACCAGTCGCATTAGGTCGTGCCAAACAACTGCGCGTTTACTACCATATTCATTCATATTGATGGTAATCTTTAAAAAAATATATCTAGGCAATAAAACATTTAAAAAATATCTACATTTCAAATTACGTGTTACAGTTTTTTTAGAATCAGATCGCTCAGAATTGATTGGCAATGTGCTATTACTGTTATTATAACGAGTACAAATAAAATCTGACAATGTTTTATTGGTGGCCGCTTACCTAGTAATTTTTAAATGGTAAATTAATAACTCTTACACGACCATTGCAGACAGACAAAAAACAAAATACTTTTATTTTAATCTAATATGCTGAGTCTGAAATGGGCTGAACACGCTTTGTGCTGTTCGGAATAATTAAATTTCGTTTACACGAATAATCATCTTGTAAACACTTCAATTCAGAATTAAGCAAGACAGCTAGTTTTTTTTTTTTTGAAGGGTGACTATTTCGACATTGGCCGTTGATCATAAATTTGCTTTTAAGTGGATCATTTTTAATATAAAATAAAAATAACTTTGATTATTCCACGTATTGTGTATCATATCAGAATATATCGGATATCATGTAATATATCAGAATAGTAAAATTAAAATCATTCGTACTTAAGCAAACATTTGCGAAAGTAGTTGTCTGAGGATGCCTCTGAAAGAGGCGAAACACGTGTCACATTTTGATACACAATACGTGGAATAATCAAAGTTATTTTTAATTTATATTAAAATGAACTTCCACAAAGTTACCGCCGAATCCATCGAAAGGATCATTTTTAATTTTAAAATAAAATACAACTGGTTTTGTACTATTTCGAAATATTTATCTATATTAAGACCAACGTTCCCTCTAAACTGCGCGCGTGCGCGGTCGCGCAGCAGTTGGGAAGCCTCCGCGCACTCATTCTGGGTTGGCGCGCACTACAAGACAGTTGTTCAATTAATATTTGATCGTTCCGCGCAGCCTTTGAAATTTCCGCAGCTAACCTCTTACCTTAGAGGGAACATTGATTAAGACCAGTTTAGTTTACCTAACTTTTAAGATGTTCACTGTCGATAATTGGTGAAAAGAAATTATTTAAAATAATAATAAAGAACTCTTCTGTACTTATTATTCTATTATTTATTAGAATCAAGACCGGTTCCGCTCATCACGAGCATTTTCAACTGACCGATCCTGATCATAAATAATAGTGTAGTAGAATAAGTTCAAAAGAGTGTTTTATTGTCTTTTAATAAAAAAAATGAGATGACAAAATACTAACAATTGAGACCTTTTACAATTTTTCCATTCTGTTTTTTGGCAATAAGAATAATATATAATGATTTTTATCAAAGTGTAATATCAGTTAGTAAACAGCATAAATAAAGTAGCAGTAAATAAAGTTTTCATTAAATTCATTAATATGTCCGACTACTGTATCGGTACTGTAACTGAGTATTCGACTGAGCTGTCGGAGTTTCGTCTACCCAGTTGTGGGATCAAGGGCTCGTATCACAGAGTGATAACATTCATAGATTGATTTATGTATTTGTATCCAAAGGCATAGGTGTGCGTGTGAAGTGTTTATACTACTACACCTACTTTATTTGTGATTAGATTAGGGCGACTAGCTTAAAACTATTCTTTTCTAGCTCCATCATTCTTTCTTTACCACATAACAAAAAGTGAGGTTTAGTGTCTGACACTAGTGTTAAGAGATTTGTAGCGGACGTGGATTAAAAAAATATATCTGAAAACGTACTATCCTTTTTTAAAATATATATATATGTTTATTAATTAAATGTTAGTGGCCAGACATTGGCACAGGCACCCTGTAAATTAAACAAACTGTATCTTGTTAATATTCTGTCAGCTTTCATAAAGGCATCAAACGTTTCAAAAATTTTGAATCAAATAAATATCACAAAGACAAACGCCATTCGGGAATATTGAAAATACTAATAAATATGTAAATATTTTATTGAAATAAATGTAAACAGTTTCCTTAAACGATAAAAAGAATATTTCAACGGCAAAATGACATATCAATTTCCTGTTATAAAATAAAATGCGTCGAACTTCTGAATGATTTAGGAAAAAAAATAGAAAAAATATTAACAAATATTTTATTTAAAAAAAAACACCCGCATATACTTTTGGACATTTGTATGTCGCTCTCAAGTTACTTAATAAGCCAAAATACAAATTAAAACGATATTTATTGATTTATCCCCTATACATTATTAACATAACTGCGATAATATCATTGTCGAATATTTTTTGTCAAAACGTTTTTGTATAATTGAGCCCTCTAGAGCAGTGTTTCTCAACCTTTTTTTGGGCCCGTCGCCCTTTTTGAGTGTCTTTATTTTTCTGTGACCCCCATACCGTTTTGTCTTCTCATCAAAATTCGAATTTCAAAAACGCAGAATTTTTTTTTATAGCTCTTCCAATAATTTCGAATTCAAAATCCCAGGAAATTACAGATTTGCCCAAATGAACAGTGTGGGACCTTTTTAAGTTTAAATTACGTGTTTTTTCAGAGAAAAAAAGACGGAGTAAATTGAAGGATTGGAGTACTAAAAGTCATTACAAAGTTATACCATCTCGCCCCGTCCTTCTCTGTTGTAATATCTATGATAAATAGTACAACTCATTTTTTTTTATAGTCCCGCTTCAACAAAATAAAATAAATATAAAGCTACTTTCAAAGATTAATGAACAATGCTATAATGTGACATTATCGAACAGGGAATCTTAATAGACCCAAATTCAAGAGAACAACGATATTATCGCAAGAGGATATTTCATCATCGAGGTAGCTATATTTCAAATTTGGAAAACATAGACAAATTTTGAACTCATCTAAAACAAAAGAAGTCGACTTGAGATGGTTTCGAAAAAAATATGAACATATTTTTACAATGTAAAAAATGCAATGCATTTAGTTCCACAATAATCATGCACAGGTCGTCGTTATCCGAAGGTAATTGTTACGATTTTTTTCCGTAACACAGAATAGGATGGGTGAGAGAAGATAACATACATTCATGCATTCGAACAGAATTCATAAATCGGTTGAAAAATCAATTAATAAAAGCTGTCCGTACTGGGATTCGAACCCGTGACTTCTGTAACCGAAGCCGACGTTGAACACTCGATCACGCAGTCGGCATAAATATAATACATACAAACTTTTTAATCTTTGAATTTTTTACCTTTTGACCAAGGGTTTATGTGACTTGCATTAACTTTAAATTGTGTATGGGTACTGAACCACGATTAACACGTTTTCTATTTGCACTGAACCTGTCTACCGTGTTAATCTAGAATTTACTGTACATATATTGCCGCCTGTGTGGTCGAGTGGTCAACATCGTTGGCTACCGCTACGGAGGGCACAGGTTCGAATCCCAGTACGGACAGTTTTATAAATTGATTTTTCAATTGATTTATGAATTTCTGTTCAAAAGGCATGGATGTATGTGATGTCTTGAATTAGCCCCTCCCACCCATCCTATTCTATGAACGGGGCGTATCGAGAGCGATTAGCTAACCACTAGTCCTGTCCCAGCCCTATCCTTCTATTCCTACTCTCTTTGGAGAAAGAGAGGTTTAGCAACTGAGTAACAAGCAGTTCTCGTAGAAACATTTATGTTGAGATAAACTCCATTAAGAGTACATATGCTCCATATTGGGAGCGGACATGGTAAAATATATATATATATATATATTGCGATATCGTTAACGAATATTTGGGTAGAAAAGATCTTCCATGTGGCTATTTCGGAAGCATGCTATAAACACCATAATGCAATCGAACACAAAACCATAAATCGAAGCATAACATTTTTCGTTCGTGGATTCAAGCACGTGACCCGATCCCGAAAAATATAATATCAAAAAGACCAGAGTGTTCTTGACTACTCTCGGATTTACGGTCGAGGGTTATGTCGACATATACGAAATTTTATTTCATTATCAAATTAATAAAGTGTAAAAATATAACGTGTTTAAACTTACTATTTTTTGATCTCGGTGGTGTCAAAATTGAAAAAAAAAGTAATTATTTACGCGGGAGAAAGTCAATAAACATCGCATTAAAACGGAAATAATAACGCCAATTTGCCACACAGAGTTGTTTTATTTTATTATTAAATAAATTACTATCTTAAAGGTAACGGGACAAAAACTTAAGGCTTGAGATTTATCTTTTCCTGTATTGAATCAGAGTTTTACTATAATCGCTGTTAACCGTTTGAGGGCCGCGCACTCTTATATCTAAGCTAAGCTTCGGCTACGGTGACACCGTAAACCCCTGATTCTCTTGCATGAAAACGTGTATAAAGAGTTGTTGTATATTAAAAAACTTATTGACAATCACTACTTTGTTTAGTTTTTATTGTCAAAAGTTATCGTATGAATGAAGTTGTAAATTGACTAATTTGTAAATTCAACTTAAGTAACAACCTAACAATTATTATTGTCGTAATTTAATATTTTCAAACATGGCAGTTTCCAATATTAAGCATATGTACTCATAATGGAGCGTTCCAGCTTAAGTATTTTTACGAAAGCTGGTTGATTTTCCAATTGATGAATATTTCCCTTTTCGGGGATGCGTAGTATAGGAAGATGTGACTAGGAAAGGACTCTTAGTTAGTCCATCGATTTCGTTCCACCCAGATTTTAGAATCGTTTGGACGAGAAGGGAGTGTAACCATATGTACATTTTAATACAATTTTGTAAATCAATTATTAAACCGATTCACAAAATTGTCTGAACGTGAATTCGAGGTCGTCTGCATAGCAGTTGAATAGAACGATCGCCCAAGTGGATTCGGCTAAAAGGCAGGCTAAAAAAAATATTAACATGATTGAGTTGGTATTTACTTTAAAAGTATTTTAGTACTACAAATATTATTTTATAATACATGGTTGATAGCTATTTCGGTTTATGTATACTTATTGTAACTTTTTCCTACCTTTATCGGAAGCTTTGGTTTGTTCTGTTACATTGCTTCACAGAATATCTTTAATAAGAATGAGAATGGCGTGTCCATAATAAGTCTTGACAGTCTTTTTCTTTTTGCATCAGTGACCCATGCGTAGTTTCATGGTCATGTGTCCCGTCACGGTCAATTCCAAAATTGAATACATCTATATATTAATAGTCGATAATGTCCGTCTTTCCGTCTGTCTGTCTGTAGGTCCCCGATGTCGCCTTTTCGATGACGTCAAGAAAGAGTTGAGGTCAACGGCCTTACAGCTAGTATTTACTAATTTAAAAAATGATGGTCGACGTGTAAAAACGCGTGCGGCACCCAACCAGTTGGTATAGTCCGACCGTCCGGTATTCATTGACAGCCACCTCTGTTGCGTCCATACGTAAGTAGCGAGTAGATTCCAATTAGTGGCATCCGGTCCACTCGCTTTATGAAATCGAAATAAAAATAAAACCAACAACAATACGCCATAAGAAGCTGTGGCGCTGAAAAACCATCGGCCAACCCATCCGCTCTCGGACGCACGAACGGGAATTATTATATCATTAAAAACGCCTGCAGTTTTTATAATTGTGAGTGATTTTTGTACAGTACCGTACTGAGAATTCGAATAAATACGAAGGCGTCTTTTTAAAGGCGCGGCAATTTTCAAAAAATACTTCAAACATTTTATTTTTAAATATTATTCACGTTATTTTTGCTGTAAATGATTCCGACTTACAAGTTAGAACAAGTCAATTTTAACCTTTTGGCTGCCATAGAAAAAAGTACGTTTTTACCTAGCACACCGTATATAATTTGCAATTATTAATTTAATTAATTATTGACGAGGTAACTCGTCTCTGGCGTGTTGAGCGCGAAAAATTGAGGGAAAAAATCGGGTTATTTTTTGAGTTGTATAGAAAAGTAGAGCATCGATTAATTATCTGATTATATTGAAAAATAAGACAAATAGGGCCTCCAATTCTGGAATCAGGGATCCCGACCAATTTAACCATCCCGAAATCCCGGGATCCTAACTAATTTGGTGATCCCGTAATTCCAGGGTTGACAATGATGAGTGATCAATCCCGGGATTCCGAATCCTGAAAAAAAGGTGTGGGATTGGATGCCCTAATTACTAATAAGTAGATTTGAGCAAACTTATTGAATGCAGTGAGTAAATGATAAAGCTAGTCAGATCAATAAAACTGAGTTAACGTCTTGAATGTGAATATTTTTTTTTTATGGATTTTTATTTAAAGGTGTAGATATTTTGAATTTTGAATTTTGAATTTTTGAATTTTTTTTTCAAATATTTTCAAGTTGAAAGATCATACGAGATTAACTCAAGGAGAATTGACTTCACAAAAACCCATGTCTTAGATCTCAAATTAAAATTGGAAATATCCAATTTGACATTGACCTTACCGGGAATCGAACCCAGACCCACCTGATCGGTAGAGCAAGCCCAAACCAACTAGATCACAGCGGGCGATTTTGTTTTTGTTACATCTTCTTACAATAATCATTCCAAAAATATAGTGCTAAGTATTTGGTCAAATGACCAACATCCCGTTGACATATTAACTGTTGAAATAATTAATTCAACGTCAAAATACTCCAAAATCTCTAATTCCAAAAATTTTGGAATAATTTAAAATTTCGGGTGATTATGGGTTTCAGCATTATAAGTTTTATTGGAAAGTTACTGATTAGAACTCCATTATAATAAAAGAGATATTTTCACCTTAGTAAAATTAAAGTGCTGTTTTTTTTAAATATTTTTAAAACAATATTTGCATGATGAAGAATTGCGGTATAATTAATAAGAAATGTAAAAATAAAGAATATCTTTTTCTTATAAGAGTTTATCATTTAATTTTCAGATGCTGCGCTAGCCAAAGCCCACGATGGCGAAAGGCGAGTACGAAATGAAAGGGCAACTGAGCAGAGAAAGCTCCCTTTTCGCCGCAGACCCTCAGATTCAACTGCTTAACAAATTGCGCCAGAGAGACCTTCGAGGTTTCAGGAAACTACTCGCTTTAGACACCGTTGACGTAGATCACTGCTACGACTACCCGGACTACAAGACGTGTCTACAGATCGCCTGCTCTGAAAGAGGATACAGCAAATTCGTCGAGGAGTTACTGAAGTACAACGCCGATGTGAATTTCATCAACGAGACGCACAACAGAGCGCCGATACATTTTGCAGTCGAAGCAGGTGACGAAGAAACAGTAAAAGAATTACTCGAAGCAAACGGTATTAACGTCAATGCAATGTGTAAAGGAAATACCGCTTTGCACTTGGCAATTAAGCAAATTGAAGATATTGATGAAGACAGAGAAAACGCTATAAGAAGATATGAAGATATCGTAGAACTTCTTGTCAAAGCTGGCAGTGATGTCAACATACCAGACATGAAGCATATCACACCGGTCTATTCGGCAGCTAAACAAGGGTTGGAAGAAATGGTGAAGTTGATGATGAAATATTCAGATACCCCGCTGGATTTGGATTCATACGCAGACAGGAAGAAGAAGACAGCGAGAGATATGATCCAAGCGTCATTCCCACATCTATTACACATAATGCCAGAACGAAATCAAATGAGAGACAAAATCGACATATTAAAACTGTTTTCGTTTTTAAGTAGTCAAGAAGAAGATAAGTTTGTAGCGGCTGTCGAAAAGATTAAAAATGCTGCAGAGTTCTCAGAATATTTGAAAGAGAACAATGGGTTATACACGCTATTACAGTTTGCTTGCTCCAGCGGTATGGATAAAGCTGTATCCGTTTTGTTGGACAACAGAGCAGACTGTAATTTAACAGCGCCAGGCAACAGCACAAGACCAGTAGCCTTAGCATGCTACGGCGGGTATCACAAAATACTGAAATTGTTGACTGCTATCGATTCGACATCTTTGGACCCAGTGAACGGTGATTCATTACTGCAGATTGTCATCAAAAGCGAAAAAGTGCAGCTGGGAAATCCCAATGTTGATTACACAGAATGCATGGATATATTACTAAAGAAACCGATCTCCGATATAAACTTCCTCGATGTAAAATATAATACCGCACTTCACTACGCAGCCAGAAGCGGTAATCAGGACACAGTTTTGGCACTGCTTAAAAAGGGCGCATGCATCGGTATCAGAAACAGATTCAATGAGCCACCTCTTGCCGATATGTCAGCCAAGACTTTGGAGGCTTACTTGGATGATTGTTTGACGACTAATATGGAACGACCGAACGACGAAGATTACGAATTAAAATTCAATTACAGTTTTTTGGTGCCACCGAGTAATGCAATCGACGGAGACGCTTGTCAAGTTCCCCTGATGGACAACTCTAATGCGACGATAGGTGACAACGATTGCCTATTGGCTCCGGAAACAGACGCACTATTATACATGACACAACATTCAGAGTTAAAACCGTTACTAAAACATCCAGTGATCACAAGTTTTTTGTATTTAAAATGGCAAAGAATCAGCTGCCTGTTTTATGCTAATATCACATTTTACGCACTCTTTTGGCTTTCATTAATATTCTACATATTATTTGACGGCGATTTAATTGAAAAAACTGATATAACAAAAGGTCTCGTACGTCTAGTCGAGATACTGACGTGGATTGGCTTACTCGTTTTGCTGTTGAGAGAGATATTACAAGCGGCAGTCTCTCCGAGGCTGTACTTTAAGAGTATAGAGAATTGGTTAGAGCTCTGTCTAATTGTTGTAACGGCGACCATCCTTTTTAAAGACGTCGCCAATATAGAAACAGCTAAACAACCGTTGTGCGCTATTGCAATATTGCTTTCATCGGCCGAGCTCGTTTTACTTATCGGCCAGTTTCCTTCGCTTTCCACAAATATAGTAATGCTCAAAACTGTTTCATGGAATTTTTTTAAATTTCTTCTGTGGTACTGCATTTTGATTATTGCATTCGCGTTGAGTTTCTATACTTTATTCAGAACAGTAGAGCCAGAGACAAAAGAAGGCGATGAATCCGTGCCATTCAATCCTAATAAAGCAGCTGACGATGATGAAGAGAAAGACTTCTTCGTGGATCCTGGAATGTCACTATTCAAAACCATCGTAATGTTGACCGGTGAGTTTGATGCCGGCTCAATTAACTTTGATTCGTTCCCGGTAACAAGCCATCTTATTTTTATGATTTTCGTGTTCATGATTCCGATAGTTTTGTTCAATTTGCTCAACGGATTAGCTGTGAGCGACACTCAATCGATTAAAGCGAACGCTGAGCTCGTGGGACACATTTCAAGAATACAATTGATATCGTACTTCGAAGGTGTCCTTTTGGGAGACCTACTGCCTTATAGGAACGCAGTTTCGAAGATGCAGAACGCATGTTGCTGGTTACCGGGGAGAACGTGCATTAAATCGAGAATGATATGCATAAAGCCGTTGGCGCGGCGTATTTGTTTGTTCCCTAACTTTTTACCGATGGCCCAAATCGGCGTCAAGACTAACCAAAATTCGAGGGTAAAAATTTACACCAGCGACAGGTTGAAGAAGAAGCAAGAGAAGGATGTCGAGAGTCCTGATTTGGCCCTCTGCTGCTTCAAAGATTGCGATGAACTGAATATGGACAGAAAAATCGTGAAGGCGGCCAGAAATATTATAATCGAAAGGGAAGAGTCCCAGGACAGTGAATATAAGAAGATTGAGAGCCGGCTGATAGCGTGCGAAACGAAATTTGACAAGTTTGAAAGTTTGCTCGAAGAAATATATAAACATGTTCAAAATAACTGATAGAATTTAAACAGTATTAACGTTTTATGCATTTCAAAACATTTATATGAGATTTTTATTTAACATACTATTTTTATTCCAGTTTTTATATCTTTATTTAAAATAAAACTCGATATCAATATATTGTTAGTTTTAATTATATTTCTATTATTATCAACACACAACAAAATCACCTAACAGTGGTCAGCGAACTTATTAGTCAACTGAGCCAAATATCAACTATTCAACGATTGAAAATTATTTTAAAAGCCAAATTTTTTAAACTTAAACTATATAGGTAGGTAGGTGCATTGTTATTAACTTGATAAGAATATGCTGGCTTTCGTTCAAAAGGTCCTAAATCTGATAGAGGTACATTTGCTGAGAACACCTCGTCTAAATCTGTGCGTTGGACACAGTGTTTCAAGCGCACTTTATGTTGTATTTTGTGAAAGAGCCTACATTCAAGGAGGCAAAGAGTTGTAGTTTGCCAACCAATGACCTAACACATTCTATAAGAAAACATTATGTCGAAAATTAGTTGTTTTAAGTTACGAATCCAGATCAATAGATTCAAACACGCTCTATCGTCTGAAAAAACAAGCTTACTCATAACATTTATTTATTTCAATATTTAAAGAAAAAATATGAAAATAAGTCAATTTTGTTGAGCGGTTATTACTGGCAGAAACCCATTAAGAGGATATAGTACCTTCGCGCCTGAAAACAGAGTAAATCGATCGTTTGCCATCGACTAAATCTCGTGAACCGTTCACTCAAAAAATTTTTTTTTCAATAATTACATTTTCCAAACGCTTTTTTACACTATTGCATTTTTTTTTCATGAGAATAGTCATATTTTAAAGGAAACACGGCAAACACAAAAAACGGAATTTGAAAAACTGCTTTACGTTTAGATCATTTTTAGAGATTATTATAAGATACCGAAGTTTAATGTCTTAGAAAGAAATGCAGATAAAGGTTTGTTTAAGAAAGTGAATTGAGCAGAATTTCCAATTTATGTTTTGTAATGATTGTACATCCATTTGAAATGTACCATTTCTCCCACTTTTTCTGACTGATTTTTAAAGCATAATTGGATCATAAATACTTCTACAAAAAATTGGAATGATAAAACATTTTATTGTTTACATTTAAAAGCAAAAAAAAAAAAATAATAATACCAATAAATGGTAACCATTTTTCGGGGATGTCTTTTTCTTACCTACCATTCTTCAGTTTGAGCTCAGTTTGAGATGAGGCTTGGTCTAGAGTGGACGTGTCGAAAATTTCTTTAGATATTTTTAAATCACTGGTCAACGAACATTAGAGATATGAATCAAAGCAATGTATTTTTTACACTACCATAAAAAACGGTTAAATATCGGTTGGGGTTAGGGTTGCGCAAAGCGCTGATAAATAATATTATTTATAATACAATAATGTCTTGTTCAGTCGAAATACTTGTAAAGACCAGGATTACTTTAGTTTATGGATAAGCATTTTGAAATAATTATTCGGCAATGGTTTTAAAAAGAGATTCTATTCAATATAATAGTAACAGTAGTTGAATAAAAGTCATCTAAATGGAAAAAAAAACTTCAAAATTATTGGAGAAGCTAAGATGTTAATAGTAAATATTTTTTACATAATATACAGATGGTAAACCATGTTTTTTGCAACGTTAAGTTTTTTTAATTGAATACATTTTTCTACCGTCAAACGTGTTTTTTTAAACTTATAATTGAACAAAACAGAATGCTAGAAAATATTCGAAATTTATATATGACAAATATATATACATATGTATGGATACATAATAAACTTGTGAAATATTTTTATTCATACATTTAAGTCATTGTTTTGTACCACCCAACAAAGTTAGTCCGATGCAGCCGATATAACTTAACGACTTTAATTTATCTATTATATTAAATGATTGAAGACCATATTTTTTCGATAACTTACCAAATTATGTAACAATGTTATACCAACAATACATTAATATTCAAATCAATCGCATGGTTTGAATTATTTTTAATATTATTAGTATTATGTTTTCTCGATACAACCCTGAATTTTGAACTTATATATTGACGACAAGAGGAGGTTCTCAAACATAAAAAAATACGAATATATTTATGCATTCGATATAAATTATTTGAATAGATATAATATTCATTTAGTTTCTTCCTTATTGAGGCTATATATAAACTTGAAGTAAAAATAAGCACATAATAAAATTTGCTAATGGCTTGAAAGAATTATTAACATGGATTATGAATATTTTCGATAGTTTCGGTAGTCACTTAAGAAAAAGTCATTTTATAACAAATAAACTTTGTTATTCCACTGATCGTTTACAAATTGTAACACGTATTTGGCTTTTTCGAGAAGCGTTTTCAGACCAACTATTAATCGTCAAGCTATTAGTTAATGATGTTTACATTCATTCTGAGCAATCAGTGGAATAATTAAGTTTTCTGATAAAAAATATTGTTATTCCGCGCATTCAGTAAAATATACACCCAATCCTTTTTTTTACGCGATTTATTTTTTCGCGATTTTGAGTTTCCGCGATTTTTTTGGACGGCACCGTTACGCTTTTTCATACATTTTTGGTACTTTTTTACACGATTTTGGAACCGATTTATCAAATTATATGAAAATATTTTGTTTTTACGCACCACTATCTGGAACCAACGGATCATCCTGAGATTTTGGATCCTAGATTCACAAGGTCTTTAGAAATATGGAATACGCAATACATTTTAGACGCTATTAATAAAAAACGTAAAGAATTCACTGTGCGAAATGTTCAATCGATTTGATAAGAAGGATTACTTAACTTACAATAATTTAAAAATATCGAAGTTTTTTGTCTAACACGAAATATAAGACAAAGTTAAGATAATTTTCGGATTAAATACATAGTGAAAACTATAGCGCGAACCAGAAATAACTATAAATTGCAACTTATAATTCTTTTACTCAATACTTTTCAATTTTAATCTTATTATATCAATATTTTTTATGTTTTAATCTTTTTATGCAACAAAATTATTTTTCAAAACTGTATTCATCAATATCAATATCATAACAAATCATATTAAAACAATATCATAACAAATAGGTTATACAAAATTAAAAATTAAAATTAATTATTTCAATATATTAGAGAAAGTTTGAGAATTTTGTATTGTATGGTTTGCTTTGCTTCTCCGAAAACCGTTACTTTATGAAATAAGATAGCTTACTGTTGCTACCATGTACATTGCAATACCTCATTACTGTCTATATACCCATTCGTGTGTTAGGTGGTATTGTTATTTTTGTAATGAAATATAAAAATGTTTTGCTTGTTTTGATACTGTAAAAATACGTATAGTGGTGGTTACCTATTTCAGTCAGTGCAATATTTATGCTGTAGGTCAAATTAAAGTTTTGCATTCCTACTGAGTCGCCTTAATACCCAAACACTTTTTAGCTGTAAAGAATTTTTATTTCTACAGCTACCCAAAGACAATATGAGGACTAAATGCTTTTGAGCTGTGAATTTTTTTGTCTATTGTTATTTATTCATTTGCCTTTTTGTCTATGCCAAATTTTGATATTATAATTATCTATGAAACATAAAGTATTAAGACTAGAGGCTATATCCAAGATTATCCTAACAATTGATATATAATAATTTCAAGAGAAGAAATTCAGCTCTGCAACAAATTAGATGACAAGACGATTAGATTAAAACCTACCATATTCTCTCCTAATGAAAATATTGATAGATTTGTTTTATAATTTAAGATTTCGACTGAAGGTGCTTGGAAAGGATAAGGCTTATCCTTTTTGTTTATTACGTTTAGTCATTTTCCTATGAATTTTTCAACAAAGATTTTCAGACACCATTTTGAGTGTTTTCTTGAATTTTTCAAGCAAATTTTTTAAGAATTTAGGTTGAGATTGGAGATTGTCATTACTTACATTGTGTTGTGTGTGGCAAGGAAGTTTTAAGTAAATATAAAAAGGTTGGCAATGTTTCCTGTTCAAAGCAATCTTTTGAAATGGTGGTAAACCAACATAAAATTACCATTTTTTTTAAGCAAACAGATAGCTTTCATGTATATTTTATTGTTGAGAAGTTGGTGTCAATAATAAATACTGTTAGCACACTTTCAGATTACTGTATTTTTTCATAAAGAATTAATTGCACTATATATACTATTATTAGAAGTGTTGGAGACAAGTTCTATCTTTCTTTACCAGATAAAATATTTTTACGAAATATAGGGAGAATGTACATACAGTGACATTATACTGTCAAGTTGTCAAGAAAATACAGTTGAAAAAATGTCATTCAAAAATGACCAAAGTGGTTACAAAAACAACAAAACAAAGGATTAACTCAGATACTGGATTAAATAAAAAATCTTATTTCATTATAGAATTGATAACTAGTTTAAACTTTAGGTATTCTAATAATGTACTAGCTGTAAGCCCGTTGACCTCAACGGGGGGATTTTTGTTGCATTTTTAAGTTTTTATTGAATAAGCCAGAAATTCTAAAAATAAAATAAATATATCTCGGGGCATATATTGACAGCCCTGCCCTGCAGTATTTTAATTGTAAATTATTTAATTTTTGGAATAATGTTTAGGTTTGCTAACAATCATTTTTTGTAGTAGCATAAATCGACCTCGGGGCATATATCGACAGCCCTGCAGTATTTAAATTGTAAAATAGCAGAAATATACCTCATAAATTATTTAATTTTTGGAATAATGTTTAAGTTTGCTAACAATTATTTTTCCTATTAGCAGAAAGAGACCTCGTAAATTACCTAATTTTTGGAATAATGTTTAAGTTTGCTAACAATTATTTTTCGTAGTAGCAGAAATAGTCCTCGAAAATTACTTAATTTTTGGAATAATGTTTAAGTTTGCTAACAACTATTTTTCATAGTAGCAGAAATTTCGTAAATTATTTCATTTTTGGAATAATTTTTAAGTTTGCTAACAATCATTTTTCGAAGTAGCATAAATCGACCTCGGGGCATACATCGACAGGCCTGCAGTATTTATTACCAATGATTGTTGGCTCGAAGAAAGTACAATTTTTAATTAAAATTTTTGATCACTTTTTCGAGTAGCTGCGGCCGTATGTCATCAGTAACACGGTGAATGTTGGCTTCCAAGCAGTCTATCGTATCTTGTTTATCAGCGTAGGCTTCCAACTTCACATAACCCCATAGAAAATAGTCCAAAGGTGTTAAGTCACACAATCTTGGGGGCCAATCACAGATCCATTACGCGAAATTATGCACTAAATAAATAAATAGATTGATTGCTTGTGACGCATGCTGTGTGGCATGTTGTTTAGTCAAGGTGAAACCACAGCTCTTCCACGTTAATGCCATTTAATTGAGGAATGAAAATGTCAGTAATCATGAATCTATAGCGCTCTCCATTGAATGTAATGTTCTGGCATGCATCATTTTTGAATAAATATGGACCAATGATTCCACCAGCCCATAAAGCAAATCAAACAGTGACTTTTTGCGGATGTTACAGTGTTTCAATAATGACATGTGGATTTTCCGTATTCCGAATGCAGCAATTTTACTTATTGATGTAGCCATTCAACGTGTAATATAAGACACTTACCTTGTTGAGGCTTGCAGTAAAGGCGAACCAATTGGGATCCATCACCTCGACGCACATGTAGTACTGCAAGTTCTGCAAACAGCTGAGCATCCGCTGTCGGAGCGCAAAGGCCGCTCCATACTGCCGGGCTTCGCTGAACCTCTTCGCAACTTTGTTGCACAACCACACTCTGCCAAACGAGACCAATAAACAAGCTTTTATTAACCCATTAACGTTACTTGTTAAATGAAAAAAAAATGTGTGCTTTCTTTATTTTTTAATACATGCACACTCCCAATGGAGTATATGGCCTCCTAATGCAGGTATTTCAAGATATTTTTTTTCCTACAAGAACTGTCTGTTACTTAATTGCTCAACCTACCTCTTTTTAAGAGAGTATTGGTAGAAGGATAGGGCTAGGACAAGACTAGTAATTAACAAATCATTCTTGATACGCTCAGTTATTTTAGAATAGAAAGGATGGCAGGAAAATTTCAAACATTGAAAATTTCAAATGCCTTCAAACAGAAATCAATAAATCGCTTAGAAAATAGATGAACACCATCAATGGGCTTTGAGAGGGTGATGCACTAGCGTAGTTATTATTCAAAGAGCCATATGGAACTCAAAACTATATCTATTGGAGACAATATTCACAAAGTCGGTGCAGATTCTGGTGTACACAGGCGACATTGATATAATCTATAGCTCAAAGAAAGATGATGTCAAAGCCTTTGAGGCCTTGCAACAAGTGGCAAGTGACATTGGATTGAAAGTCAATATAAAAAAAAAACTGGCACCGCAAATAGATAATCTCATCCTCGATAAACAATCAAGTTCGTGTATCTTGGATACTTCCCAATTCCCAGAATAGAGTCAGCGAGGAAATCAAAAGGAGAATAAAAGCAATAAATGCATCTGTTTTAAACAAAAAAATCGTAATACTTAATCATATTTTTAATCAGCTTTTTATTACAACCAAAATAAAAAAAGCTACGATGGACCCGGCTTGCACTTATCTCATCTATCAACCTGATGGATTATGTTGCCATGGAAGGCTGTTGATGACCATCCGTAGGATGTACTCGGCGAAGAGGAAGTATTGGACCGCGACTTTACTAGATGGTTAGGGTATCACGCAACATAGTAGAGTAGAGTAGTAGGAGTAGAGGAAAATGATAGACGAGCCCAAGATTCACCCGGACTGTAGCGCCAGAAAAGAAGGATATACGAAACAATGTCAAGACGCTGAAGGAGTTGAGAAATTGTTCAATTATAATCAGTGTTGATGGAAGGAGCAACAGATGCCCAAATATCTGCGTACAGTTTTCCGAATTGAGAGAAGTGACATTATATGTGTTGTTTTATAAAATTCAATTATGTACAAATTAAGTACAAAGGAATATTGTGTTTTTTTTTATATATTACCATTCCACCAAGGTGAATACCCTTAATGAAATCCAGTCTCGGATCTTTGGATTAACTTTTTTCAAATTAGGTTCTCGTAAGAAGAGATAATTTGTTCATGAACCTTTCCTTAATAAATCACCATATGATGAACCTGAAAGAGATAAGTCTAAAATCTTTGACGATTATCCAGCGTGGTGTAGTGAGGATCGACTGCAATTCCAAATGATGCTTTGTTTGCTCTGTCAGCTAGACTATCAGTAGACTGCGAATGGGTGTTCAATGTGTTTGGACTCGGATACATCTCGAGGATGTGATGATAATATGTGTGAGAACTCAAAATGCCAACAATTTCCATCTGTTAAATGTTCGAAAGAGTGCTTAGCATGATTAGAAAACTCTGCTATCCTAGGTAAAGAAATCATCTACAAAAGGGTTATGTGTGAGATGTCAACAACTGCGAAAAACATGTGCAACATGATGTTCCGAAATGGTGGTAGGAATAATGTTCTTAAGGCTTCTCTGAAGAAAATATTGGTGACACAAAAACATGTGTACGGTGTAATGCTAAGTGTACTGTGTTCTATGATGGATATTAAGTGACATCCACCGTTAACAGTATATGAAATGAAAAATTTACAAGATCTTTAGAATTGGAATTATTCTTGTGAGCTGATTATCAAAGCAAAAAGGAGCTAATTCATGTATATATTATTAACATCTTGTGGGTGTGAGAGCTATATTGAGTGTGGTGACCATCATTTCATAAAGTGAAAAAGAAAGGAATCTTAACGAAATATATTTTTAGCCACCATGAATCAATTCAATAAAAGTTCTTCAGAATATAGTGATAACGATCCGTATCATGTATATGGTGACATAATAAATGAAAGTGTTAGTACCATTGAAATTTCTGTTCAAGATACCTTAAAAAACCGAGATGACAGTGATAGTGAAGATGATTTCTTTTTAATTGATAATTTTGATATAACTGCGGACGACTCAATTTGGTAATAGAAGTCGATGTGCTTATACTGAAAGTGAAAATGGGAATAATCCAACCAGTGCTAATTGGTCGGTTTTCAGTAATACTGTTTTTCAACCAAAAATGTTTAATTTTTCAAGTGGTAATCTAAAAGTTGGTCCAAATATTCCACGAAACTTCAATGATACGATTGATTTTTTCAATTTTTTTTACCGATGATCTGGAAAGATCTATAGTTGAAATTACTAATGAATATGCCAAAAACAAAGCTCATAAGTCTCGATTGAGTAAGAACTCCACATGGAATTCTTGGAAAGATACAAACGAAGAAGAATTTAGAGCGTTCTTGGGAATATTAAATATGGGAGTGAGGCCACATCCTAATATCCAAGATTATATTTTGACTTCTTTTACTGCTTACGCGCCCTTTTATAGAAGCGTTTTCAAAAGACATCGCTTCTTACAAATTTTTGGGATGCTTCATCTTAAAAAAATTGAAGCCGATCAAAATTTTACACTGGAGAGCAGAATTGAAAAAGTAAATGGATTTTTAAAACATTTGGATAGTAAATGTAGGGAGCATATGGTGCCCCAAAAAGAGGTAGTAGTTGATGAGTCAGTCGTCAATTTTAAAGGTAGGATTTTTTGTATGACTTACAATCCAAACAATGGGGTATAAGAATATACGTTTTAGCGGAGTCAGCTTCAGGGTGCATTTATTCGTTCGTTCCATATTTTGGTTCCTCAATGACAAATATTTTAATAAGGCTTGACCTCTCGTTTACATCAAGAATTGTTTTACACTTATTTAATAATTTATTAAATTCTATTCCGGGAGCTGAAGGTTATCACATATTCACGGATCGTTTTTACACAAACCTTGAATTAGGAGAAGTCCTAAAATTAAAATATCATTCAACTGGCACAATAATGACAAATCGGAAAAATGTACCCTTTTCAATAAAAAAAACCTAAATTGAAGATATGAGAAACCATTGCCTGTGTAAAAAATAACCAATTACTTCTTGCATGGAAAGACAAGCGAATAGTTACAATATACACTCAAATAATAATAATATTGTAAAACGAATAATTCGAGGCGGGCAAGAACAAATTGTTTCAAAACCGATTGCAATGATTAATTATACAAAAAATATGGGAGGTGTTGATACTGCTGATCAGTAGAGTGCGGCCTATCCATTTCTAAGGAAAACGTTAAAATGGTGGCGAAAATTCTTTTTCTGGAGGTTAGAAGTCTCCGTGGTCAACGTGTACATTTTGTACAAAGAAAAGCAAAAAAAATAATAATAAATCAATAACTCATCTTGAGTTTGTTGACAAACTCAATATTGAACTGGTTGGAAATCACGGAAGAGGAATCGATATTCCAAAAGGAAGACACTCACTGGATCCTGAACAGAGGTTAGATAATAAATTTTACATGTACTTATACCCCACCCCAAGAAGGGAAAAAATGCTGTGATTGTGTAGTGTGTTCAAATAAAAAACAACGAAAAAGGACATTGTATTTTTGTAAAACATGTGATTTTAAGCCGGCAATGTGCGCGGGTGTATGCTATGAAAAATACCATAAATTAAAACGATATAAATAAATAGTTCATACACGATGAATATACGATATAAATAAAATGTATTAATTTGTGTAAATATTATAGATATAATATTGTGTGTAAGATAATCTTTCAAAAACACCGTGTATTTGTGAACTATTGTAATCGTGGTAATGCAAAACTTATGATTACTTGGGAGCGACCACTCCAAAGTGCTGAAAGCCAATATGTGTTGGGATATTTGATTAACTATCTTGAAAAGCCTAACGGTGACTAAATAACCTGGTACCGTTTTATATTTCATCAGTTGATGAAACCGGTCCTGATCTAAAATAAACAATGTGGAATTAGTTTTTATGTCTTATTTTTTAATAAAATTGAACAATTACTTTTATCCTAACCCATCCGATACTCTTACTACAAAACTTTCTCATAATATTACCAATCTGACACCTTCAACAAAATATGCATACTACATGGAAACTTATAATAGTGCAAGAGAGTGATTGATACATTGCCAAGTCATCAGGAAAACACGACAAATCGTCATTAAGATTTCACAAACAATATGTTGGTGCCAATGAAAGTTCTGACAGCAAGTTTTCAGCTTGATAGTATAACAATGTTTTGTCAAGCTGATCCTTATTATAAATTCCAAATAACAAGACACCTAATCAAGCTATAACTTCAATTGGACACCATGAAACATGAGAAATTATTGTAAATTCCCATTGAATTTGTCACCAAAAGAAGATTTTGAAAAAATCAATTTAGAAACATTCGAAGAAGAAATAGAAGGATCAGAATAAAATTGTTCATATCCAGGGATAAAACTCTTCAGAAACTGATGAACTGAGGACTGTTCCGACAAAGGAAAGGTTTATGATATGGAGAACGAACACTGAAATGCGTGATTTGGACAAAGAAATAGCGGAAGCTTATCGATTAGCAGCATACAATAACCAGGTAAAAAGTTCTTCAACATGAAACGACAAGTTCAAGACCTGTACTCCAGAATGTTACATTAGAAAACTATTATCATTACTTTTCTTCTGCCTTTGGAAAGACTCACATAAAATATACAGTATATGAATTGAAACCATTTACAAGATTTATGACGTATTTCGTGTTGTGGGAGATAAACCGTCCGACTACGGACCAGTTGCAATGAACATGCAACAAAAAAAGTAGAATTCAACCAAAGACGCAACGATTTGGTTTATTATTGAAACGAATTTTATTAGAATGAGAATTCCACCTTTCTTGGGAATGTGAAACTAAATGTTCCTGATTATTTCTTGAGAAATTGTGGACATGAATTGTTTGTTCTCCCAAGGTGTAGAACCAGCCTGCCAATGGGGATGCCACTGGGGAGAGCTTTAACAGTTTTTAACAATATTGCTTCGGATGTCTACATATTCTACGTGGACGTGAATGAGTTCCTACGAATGATATTTTTTATGTATTAGAGTCGGAGTCGGATTTTTTATGTATGTGTCGGAGCTTACTCAGTTGACTTCCTTGCCAATTAAAAAAAAACTACTGTTTTTAATATTAAATTGTATGATTTTTTTTGAAGTCTCAAATTTATAATTTATCAATCTTATGCAATGTTAAATAAATAAATTACCGCTATTTTATTGATGACTTTATTATTTATTTATAATTTAATACTCATTATCATTGCTATGAAGGTATAATTGTACCCTAAGCGAGAGCGATTAACTAACCACTAGTCCTGTCTTAACCCTATCCTTTATGTGTCTACTATCTTCGAAAAAGGGAGAGGTTTAGCAACTGAGTAACAGGCAGCCTCCATAACCTCCATAGCTATATGCACCACATTGAGATCGGACATGGACAAAAAAATAGGAGATTTTATCTTTGGTATGATACAGTAAAAAGTTTATCAAATTAAAAAAAAATTAGAACTTTAGTCATTTTCATCAATCACTCAATAACCAGAAGGAATAGATTTTTTAAGCTTTAACATGGGGCAAATCAATATAAAGTAAATTAGATAATACAAAAGGTTTTGTGAGATTTTAAGGGTAAGTGAAACATTCTACAGCGACATCTATTAATAAGAAAAAATGTAGTGCGACTTATTTGCAAACATTCGTGTAATTGATAAAACCGAATTGAATAGAAATTTAAAATCTTCCCAGGTGATAATGGCATTTCTTACTTTAATAGCCCACTAAAAGCTTACTGTATATAATGAACAGGGATCTAGTAGTATGCTTTAATTTATTCTTGAAAATTATATTAACAATTAATAAAATTAAATATAACATATTGAGATTAATACTCACATTTTTTCAGATTTCATTAGACATTTAGAGCTTATTAAATTACACGAATGTTTGTAAATAAGTCACTAAACTTTTATTCAATATTATGGATGTCGCTGTAGACTGTTTCACTCAACCTTAAAAAGACTCACCTGCAGAGCATTCTTTCAACATGTTTACAGTAAAACAAATGTCTGAAGATCATCTGATAGCAGGCCACAGCTTTTCGGTTCAGTATAAGAGACACCGGCCATTTTACGTCTACACCAAAGGAAAAGCATTCCCATCCTGTCAGCGGTAACTTGTCAAGTTTATGAAGGCGATAATCTGTAAGTTAAATAATGTAAATAAGCATGAAAGACAACTAATGAAATAACAAAGTAAATTAATTTTAATAATACAGCAGGGCCTGGTAAGGTGAACGACCTAACGTGAAGTCTGAATTCGCTTCAGCAATTTTCTTGAATACCCAGTAAGCAATGTTCCCTCTAAGCTGTGAGCGCGCACACAACTCGCTGAGCGCGCGCACATGCATTAGAACAAAGCGCACAAAAGTTACTACAGCTATACCACTACCAGAATAAATTAATTGTCATAATAAAGTGTTGTTAATTGTCATTATAAAAAATTAGCCATTTCGTTAAGTAGGTCTAAATACCGTTATGTGGCACACAATTTTTTTAATTTCCTTTCAAAGCTGCACAGCCAATGTATTTTGCGCACATAACCATCGGAAAATTAGAGGGAACATTGTCGGCAAGCAATGCTGATCGCCGCACTATATTTTAGGTGATGCATCATTGCATCCCTGATAAGATTATTCGATTTATTCATTTGAATATACATAATGAGAAATAAAATATAAATTGAACAGTTATAGTGCCACCAGTCACCGTAGCTGAGTAGCGTAGCGGTTTCAACCCTGTATGCTACTACGCCTCCCCAAAATAAAAATAAAATTTGCCGTCCCCCTCTACCTTTTATTACTTCATAAATATAGTGATATAGACATGCTTTAAATAATGATAACTTTACTACAAAAAAAAAGTACAAAGTACAATTTACAGATTCATTAATTATTTGTAGATATTATGCCATGAAAATTATTTTTTTATTAAAAAGTTAATAAATTTATTTATGAAAAAACTTCTACCTTTCTCGTCTTGGGTTTGTATGGAAAGAATCTTAGACATTTGAAATTGGAGATCATATGGAAGAAGTTCGGTCCTCATGTCCTCATTATATGGGTCATGATTAGCAGCTGATAATCTGTAATTATCATATAAAAATATTTCATTTATTTTACACAGGTCTCGTAATAATCAAGTTGGCTGGAAATTTAACATTGCTATTGATAAATTTGCATTTTTGATAAAACTAGATTAGGTCAGCGGTCAGAAACCCAAATGCATTAGGCACAAAACAAGTAATTCAAATTATTAGAGACACTCCGTATAGCTACCGGAATAAATCCATATCAAGACAATTTAATTTGACTAAAACAACATTTCAATATGTGTGATTTTCAGAGCTTCAACATTGGAAACTTACACCCAAATGTTTGTTGATTGAGTTGGCATTTATTTGGTTGAATTCCATTGTAATAAGGTGAAAGTATTTTAGTTCTACATATATTATTTATATTTATATATTTTTTATTTTTATTTTATTATATTATTTTGTGATGAAAAAAACACTCCCAGTATCGTTCTGACTTGGAATCAATATTTTTCCCATTCAAATGATTCTGAAAACTGCAGAATAGATGATATAGAGGGTGGGGTATCGTTTCCCATCCAAACCCCTCCAGCCATTACAAATAATGTCATCTTTGCTGTGTGTCTGGTTGAAGAAGGTCGAAGATGTCTTTTCTCAGACTTAAAAATTCAAAATAGTATCTTGGCTAATATTAGCTGCATATAACGTCTAATATTTTTTGTAAATAAACATTCCAAAATATGTTTTTCTCACCTCAGACACAGACCGAGCAAAGATTCCAGCCTTGTTGGAATGATATCATCAATATTCTTCGACAGTTCTTGTTCACTGGCATCCATAAACTGGACAATGAAATCTCCCTGGTCCATTAGGAAATAGTGCTTCACGGACTTCAGCCGTCCCATAAGATCATATTCCTTCATCAACAACTCCAGTAGAGACTTGCTGGCAAACGAATATGCTCTTTGAATTGCGGTTACATATTGCTGCTCTCTTAAAGTATATTTAATTTCTTCCACGTCCGACAATGTAATACTTTTGCCTGGAAGATTAAATCAAGTAAATGTAGAATACAGTTAAATAATTGTATTAGATTGAAAAAAATCTAAGGGAGAAAAAGAACAATTGAGAAGCCATGAATGCAACGTGATTAAAACCTGAATGGTATTTTCAACAGAAAAATCAATGAATCGATGTTTTTGATATAACAAAAAGCATGGGGTGGAGTTGATTGGCCTGATCAATATACATCGACATGTTTTCTTTTGATGCGACATGTTTGATCATACATAAGAAAATTGCATATTCATTGTATGTTATTTTTTTTAACCCTTTCCGGTCCTATGTCGAATGTCATTCGACATTTTTTTCTTTATTATATCGAGTTAAAATAAGTTCAAATGTATTGAATATATTTTTTTTTCCACTCGTATCTATAACAGCGGTATTCTGAGCAAAGAATTTTTAAGAACATTGTAATGTGAAACCGTATGCCTGCAATGTATACAAAAGGGTCGTTTTAGGGGCTGGGTCGGCTCACGCAGCTCGGGCGCTAAGTTCTACATTCTTCTTTCCAACAGTAACACTTGCCACGTGCACTTGAAAATTAATACCGATATTTACTATTGTTCTAATAATTCTAACCTTGCAAAAATGCCTTGAAACATATATATATCATACTTGAATTTTTTTTAAATGTAAATAATAAAATTATTATTTTGATATTTAGAAAAAATTATACTGTTGCTATAAATCTAGTAAAAAAAAAAAAATGCAAATATTAGTTTCCCTCGTGATACTGTAAATCTATTGTGGACCAGGTGGAATATTTTTTTATTTTTTTGTGGACCGGAAAGGGTTAATAATCCATGTCCACTTGCGTATGGCTTCCCAATTGAAGTATCTCAACAGAAGTTTTTCTGCAAGAACTGCTTGTTACTCAGTTGCTCAACCTCTTTCTTGAGAAAAGTAGGGATAGAAAAATAGGGCTAGGACAGAATAACAAAGTTGTCAAATCTATTTTATATTATAAATGCACTTCCACAACACAAGTTATCGCCGAATCTATCAAAGATACAGAATTAGTGGTTGAGTAACCGCTCTTGCCAGGCCCTGTCAATTCAAGAATTGGAAGGGTGAGAAAGGAATTTTTAAACATCACAAACAACCATGCCTTCGAGTAGAAATCTCGCAAGGTGCACGAAACATTTTTGTGCGGACTGTCTGATTTTTACTGAAAGTCCAAAAAAGAAAACAATGCGGAGAGAGAGCTATTATGCAATGTATGTAAATTGATAATTAATTTTAGTGTACAAAGCAACCAAAAGGGACTCACCACATTGACTGATTACATTCAAGTATTTTCCAGTCCTAAGAATAATGTCTGCCAATCGACTGAGAAACTTTGGTGTGCGATCCCTCTGAATAGTATACCTCTTCTCCCAATAATCAGCGGAGTAATCATGAGGCAGGTCCTCCTTTTTAATAATCTCATTGTCTTCAACAAGAAATTCCTGGAAAGGATCGTCTATAGTCCCTCGATATATCCACTGGTGGAGAATGTGCATGTAAGGCTGGCTAGCTTTCTGAATCAGGCACAGGCAGATGTCCTGCGCTCGCGTGTCGCCGATATATCCACTCGCCTGGTCGTGAAGTAGCGTTAGAACTTCGCCGCTTCGGGCCTCGGTCTGAAATTTTAATTGTAAAAGTTAATCGAGGTAAGTTTTATCGTTGTTTTTAAATGAACGTTATATAATAACAAAAAGGGAATTTTGAAATTATTGTAATTTTGATAAAAATTTCCATTCAAACATGGCATTTTATTTTAAGCCATTTAGAACTAATGGAGCACGGAGTTGTTTCATGAGAATTAGTTGTTATTCAGTTGCTTAAGTGCACAAAATTGAAATATCACAGACATCCATGCCTGAGAACAGAAGTCCATAAATATATTTTCATCCATGTACGCGCTGGAATTGAAACCTGTGACCAGCGCTACTGAATCGGACGAACGCCTATGAGCATTGACAGTCCCCTACATAACTTGTTTTAGAAATACCAAATTTAAAATTTTTGAAGTTGACTTGACTTTGGATCATAACGGCAATAAAAATTTGCATACCTTGCCAAAAGCTGATGTGATATTCGCCAAGATCTCCATCATGTGCATGGTAGGCCGGACAAAATACCATAGCTTTTGGAGACTCAGGGTGCCGGCTAAGTGTTCAGTTTCAAGCTGCCCAATGATAACCTATAAAGTGAAAAAATTATTAGTTTGAATATCTTCGTGGAATGCAAGACTTATTCAATTTTAGGTGTCAACAGCTGCATGTTTCAGACAGTCCGAATTAAGTAGAATGTAGCTCCAGATATTCCTGGGCGAATAGCGAGTTCTTCATTTGTGCATAGACAGTTATTGGAATAGTATAAAAAATAGTGTTTGTTTCAATTCGATTTATAATATTACAGTTAAGAAGATAGTAATTCCAATTCAAGCCCCTATCTTTATAGTGTTCATCTGTAGACATGTCATACTCTACTAATTTTGATTCCAGGCAGGGAATCGAGCTGAAATGGAATATTACACTCTGTATTATATCGCTCCTGATTTGTTTACACACATTAACCTTTTTACAAAATTATTTTGTTTATTTGCCATAGATAATAAAATTAATAATGTAACTACCACAAATCACTGATAGAAGTATGTAGTATCCATATCCGAAGAATAAAAAATATGAGAACGGCAATAGATGACTAAATACTTTGCCTTACATGAACGGCGGATGCTTATCAAAGGGTTAAATTACTCACGTAATATTCTTTTAGTAGAATCTCTATAGCATTTACTAGAGCGTGGATAACTTTTCCAGACCACATTCGACTGTTTTCAATGAACCTCCTGATGATGGAGTAATGTGACGCAAGCGGAAGAAACTGATGAACGATATTGCTCAGGGCTTTGTCAATTTCTTCGCTAACGGAGAACTCTCTCGGTCCATAGGGTTCGAGAATGGGAAGCGGCACTATATACGTGCCAGGTATACCTTCGAGGCAATATAGGAGGTCGTCGATGATGATTGATTCTTGTGATACTTTTGGTATCGACGCTGAAAATGAAAATTCATCAACTAAATTATGTTGTGATTGAAATATTTTAAAATTTGTACAAGAAAACAAAGATTGGCAGATTTGGGGATTGAACCGAGTCTTTTCAACAAGCAAATCAAACTGTTATTATCTCATTTCTTGGCTTTATACAATTATCATAAGACGTGAGTTACAGATTACTTTTGAATAATTATGGTTGTCAATAAAATGAAACACAATTTTTAGTATTAATTCCACAAGTTTCAGACCGTTCTTACCTATTGATGCTGTGATATTGAAAGTTTCGTTAGGAAAATCCCAGGAGAGAGCACTTCTTTGGTAAAGATAGGCAGGGAGAGGAGGAGCATTTTGTCCACCAAATTTACCCCATTGATTCTCTTCCAAGCTTTTCCTGCTGTCCTTTCTTGCATCGTCGACTGCTTTAAGGATCTTATTTTTAATCTGAAGCAGGAAAATAGTTATATATAAATCATCACAGTAAAAACAATGTATTCTGCAACAAATAATATTCCCCTGTAAGATTTTAAGCAGAAATCAAATTCTTGAATAAAATTATCCTGTCACTACTTTAACCTTTAAACGACCAGCGGTTTCGTACGAGACCAGCGATCACAG
Organism: Himalopsyche anomala; assembly: GCA_031772345.1. Taxonomy (NCBI): domain Eukaryota; kingdom Metazoa; phylum Arthropoda; class Insecta; order Trichoptera; family Rhyacophilidae; genus Himalopsyche; species Himalopsyche anomala. The sequence continues at coordinate 1,446,214 of CM062827.1, forward strand.
CGCACTTTGCTATCAGATTACACTGGTTTATAATAATATTATGGAAAATATGAATAATAGCTAACATGAATAAGGATTTCTAAATATCGAATCATAATTTAAAAAACGTTTTTGAAAAGTATTTTACCCAGAATGAGTATGCAACCCGTATGCAATTATTGACGTTTGAAATATTACCGCATTATGTTTTTTCTCGGACGGACTGCAATAAATTAGTTTTTATCACCGCCATTCATATATATGTCAATGGGAATACAGATCTTTTTCTACCTAGAAAGTAATTAGCCCCCAAGGGAAAGAAAAAAATCAATTTTTGTATTATATAATCTTTTATTTGTTGATAGTATATAAAATATATAAAAAAATCTTATTAAAAATGTTTTAAATTTAGAATAAACCTTTTATTTGAGAACCCTTTTTATTTTATCCAAAATAGTTCACTAGTTTTGGAGATACTGATTTTTTTTTGACATCTCAACAGAGCACGAAAAAATCGCGAAAAAATGCTTGGGCAACTAGCGACGCCTATTGCGCACAGTGCACGAGCGTTTAAAGGTTAAGATTAAAAAATTGTAATGTAAAATGTTGATTGTAAAAAAAATTGCAACTTTAAGGAATCTTAATGTCACGTTTTGTTCATACTAGTTATGCATAGTCACATCTCGATCTTCATGCTTCGAACATAACCTCATCTGAAACAATTAGAAAATATCGTCGGCATACTGGAAGAAGGTGATAAGTCAAAAACGGGATTTTATGAATGCAGATTTTAAAACAATGTATCTTCTTTCTGTGTATTTTTACATAATTCAAACATAATATACATCAAGTCAATTCCTATTAAAGGTATTTTTGGCAACAAAAAAACTATAAATAACTTATATGTGAATCGAATTCGGTATTCATTATTGTATTTCATGAAGTTTTTAGAATGATAAGTAATAGTTTAAGTACACAAATAGAAATTTTAAAATTTCATGATTATCGTAAATGACAATTATTTCAGGACAAGGTTTTTTGACTTATAGTCTTCTGCCAGTATACCGATGATATATTGCATTGATAGACAGTGCAACTTTTGTATTGTGGTTTTTATTTTTGGAAAGGGTTGACTGTGATTTATCATGTACAGCGATAAGTATACTTCTTTGCATACCTGCGGAAGTTCATCCTTTGTAAATAAAGCCTTGTTGTCACTTAAAATAGGCTTAGGAGCTGTCTTTGGCTTAATTCCTGGACTTCTTGCCTTTTTGTCTTCGTATAGTATATAATACAAAAGAGAAATCAAAGGCCCTAACGAGTCAACACTGTAAATGAAAGAAAAACATGTCAATTGGAAAAGTTTGAAAGTGATCCTTTTTTTGGATTATCAACATCAAAAAAAAAAACCACAGCAAATTAATCTTTCAAGTTGATTCAAATTACGAAGTATTATTATGGCAGTGCACCATCTTTAAAAAGTGTTATTGTTAACATTACACCTTCCAATTCATACACATTGAGTTACTTTACAAACGGCAACCATTGCAGGATTATTTCGTAACGTTTTCTATTATAAAAAGCATGATGAGGTCTAGGGAAATTTAGCTTAAATTAATTTTAATCAAACCAATCTTTATACACACTTTCTGGATTTCATTTCTTCATATTTCTTTATAAAAGCTTTCGGATTTGGAGATTTTTGTGCCAATTTAATGGCATGTTCGTGAGACTGCTTGGATGAAAATCCAGTATTTCCATAACCAGGGTTATTTTGAATATGTTCTAAGATTACATCAGGGGAAATATTACACCTGAAAATCAAAACAAAAACAGCTGAAGCTCTTCACTCTTCTTCGACAATTATTATTAATACACTTGCAATCTAATGCGCAACTGTAGTGCAACACGTAATGTTTTAAGATTTGGAACTGTTTTAAAATTTTAATAATATTTTATTCAATTAACAATGTCAACATCAATCTTTTGACGTTTATTAATACATCCTTGACAGAGGAATTTTAACTGTCAATTATCCACTTATTTATAAATGAAATAGCTTAAGCCAAGGTAATGAGGAAATCCAATATACCCCAAAGCGTCGAGTAGTTCTTTTATAACCATATGCATTTTTGACGACAAATGCTAGTCTGTCTAAAAACACGAACTTATTATTTTGCCTCTATTTTAACGAATGACAGTTAATATTTAAACATGGCGCACCCAGGTTAGGTAATTCAAGGGTGAAAAATTATCCATTGTTCTAGGTTTACCAACCGTAACATTTATGTAGGAAACTGCAGCTTTTGAAATTAAGTGAAAAATAAAAATCGAGATGTCGTTGTACGTATAGTTTTAAACATAAATTGAAAGTAGAATTACATAGTAAACGTTAATTTAAGCAATGGAAAAATTAAGAATAATTCAATTATGCTTGAATGCCAACAAAGGTTACATAATAACAACAATAAAAAAATATTACTATTTAGTACTTCTACAGTGAGAAATGTTTTTGATGGTAAGATTATAGGTCATAACGCGCATACAATTGATATAGTTATGCTGTCAAAGATAAATGTTTTCGATGAAACACATTTAAAAAATAATAGATACCCTTAGACACCACTTTGCTGGAGTACCTACGCATTTTATAGTTATGCCGCTGACTTTATTTCTCCCCCAGTTGTGAATATGTCATTGTTTCTATTGGGATTCACTGCTCATTTAACGCATCTTAAATAATTCACATTTATAAAGACGTTTCACAAAAACTGGAAAACAAATTCAATTAACAACAAATGTTTGTTCTATAAGTAATACGTCACTTTTATGAAGCAAAATTATTATTTATGAAAACTCGCTTAGTCATGGCATGACGTCTATAAGGGGAAAAAGTATATCATATATTTTGTTGGATTTGGTACCTAAAATCGCTGCTATTTTCAGTGCATCTGCAACAATATTAATGTTTTGTGTTCGCCTTTCAACAAAACATGATTGGTATGTAATTAACGGGTAAAAATCTGCCTCGGGTCATCCAGTAGGTTCGATCTACGGCCATAAATCATTCCAACCAGGTGTTCCCGGCGCTTTCATCAGTGGCTTTACAAAAACTATTTCGCAAATTGAACAGCAAGATTCCATTTTTAAAATAGTACGATTGTGTTTAAAAACAAAAAAACGATTCTAGCATCGCCTACTTTGTAATTTTGTATCCATCCATGTCATCTATCAAATATCATAAGACTAATTTCATAGAACAATACATTTAACAATATAATGTCAAATTTTAATGTAAAATTTCCGAATAATCTCAAAAAATATTTTATTTCATAATTATAAATTACTACATAAAAATCGGGATTTTGTCCATTTCCACTAGACTCAGGGTAATATTAAAACATTGGTAGTACTAATAAAAAAATAATTACTAACATAACGTACGGTGAATCCCAGTGGAAACAAATTCAATAATGTAGATCCGTCTATATTATTTCAAATTTTATTTATTAATGTTTCCTTTCTATGAATGACTTCATTAATTTTCATTAATTCCAAACTATTCACTTCCGATGGAGTATTTCAACATTTTTACTATTTTTATAATTGTGATTATTTTCTGTCTAATAATTCGTTAAATGACTCTTGTTAAAATTATTGTTTTGTCTGATGATGTTTCTCAAATAGGCGAAATACGTGTTAAAATTATGTTACACGTCAAGTGGAATAAAAAAAAAACTCCCACAAAGTTACCGCCAAACTCATCAAAAATACTTTGCAAGATATTTTTTTTCGTGATTTATCGTTCTTGTAGTTTTTTCAGTGCGCCACTGCTTGGTCAGTTTATTTAAAAAAAACTGATAATTTAAAATTGACTTCCATCCGTCCGGTTACACTGACGGGACTGACTTTAATGATTTCCTCCGAAAGGGCAAAATAGGAGAAGATTATGCAAAACAGTGATAAAAAAGTACACGAAACTCTGTGGAACGGCGTTACGGCACCTTTTTTCTCGACATTTTTAATGTTTCAAATCAAATTTTATTTTTATTTTCCTTTGAAAACTTTTGATATTTTATGCCGAAATACGTTTGAAAAAAAATATTTTAACCATGATCTAAAAAAGTAAAAAAAAGAATTATCAAAACTAAAATTACATATATCTACAAAATCGATTTTTCTTTGAAGGCTTTGGTATTTGTAATATTTATCCCTTCCACTCTTAAATCCTAAAATTAACTGAGCAAAGCGAGAGCGATTAGTTAACCACTAGTCCTGTGCCAGCTCTATCTTTCTATCCTTACTCTCTTTAAATAGGGAGGTTGAGCAACTGATTAACAATCAGTTCTCGTAAAAAAAACTCTGTTGAGATACCTCCATAAGGAAGCCATATCCGTTTTATGGTGATTAAAGCCAACTCTTTCTCGGTAGAAAGGAAAACCGATAAAAAAATAAAAGATTGTTTGTATTAATTCAACAATTTTATGTAATGGTTAAGATCGGCTTAGCTAATCGCAACTTAATTTTTAAAATCATCGCTGTCGGTGTAATATTGTATACAATTTATTAATTTTAGTTTTATTGAAATTTTTTCCCGTTGTAAAGATGTATTATTTAAAAATATTGTTTTATATGTGCGCAGTGCGCTTCAGTCTGCAATTTTTTCATCAACTTTTTCATGTAGATTTTGACGTCAATGATTACTTTAAAATAAATAATCCGTTATTAATGATGGGTAGGTTTGATTTCATGTCGTGTGCGTTGAAGTCTCTTTTTAGTAAGTGGTGCGATCGGTTCATTTCACTCAAAGCCTTGGGGAATAATAAATTAAACGGCGCGCAAGTAATCATCGCCACGCGTTTGTCCTCAACATAAGGCTCGCAAAATTGCATTTCAATTTATTAGAAAGAAAATGTCGTTAGTATTTCATATAATTTGTGAATCGAAAATAGTAGTTTTGAGATAATTTACTTAAGTTTTTTTCTATGACAATTGCTTGTTACTCAGTTTCTCAACTTCCCAATTTTTCGAAGAGAGTAGGGATAGAAAGGGTAAGGCTAGGACAAGACTAGTGGTTGGATAATCACTATCTTATTTAAGGATTGGAATGTAGTGTGAGATTTTTAGATATCACAAACATCCATGTCTTCGAATAGAAAATCTAAAAATGCTGTTCGTTTTGTAATTCGAACCCGTGAGGTCCGGCATGGAAACCAACGATGTATTCCACTATACCATGGACTCAGTGGCGTAGCAAAGGAGGCGTGGAGAGGGTGGACCGTTTCGACCGGACAAATTTTTGGTGGCGGCATTTTAAAAAATAAATACAATATTTTTCGAGAAATTATATTTATACATAAAAAAAAATATGCTACCAGTGGTAAAAACTCCTATATAAGAGTTAAAAATAGTAGAAGTGATTAAAAATCAAAATAGAGGAAATATTGGGGGCGGCCAATTCAAGGACCGCCCCGGGCGGCAGGACCCTTCCTACTACACTGCATGGACCCAACATTTAACACAAGTAATACTACTCATTATTTACCAAACCATAGACATTTATTTACTGACTTGGTAGAACTCCATTATAATAGGGTAAAAATAGCAACGTATTAAGTTCTACAAAAACTGAACTAAATACGTTGCTATTTTTACCCTATTAGAGTTGACATTGTTTTAAGGTACCATTTTTTAAGATAAGAGATTGACCGACTTACAACTAGTTCTCAAAGTAAAATTTCCTGGATAAGCTCCACGCCAGGAGTGGACATGGTTACAAATAAATAATGTAATAGGCAATGTAATATGGAAGAAATATATCTTATTTTTTAATATGCATCGATGATTGTTTGAGAGACCCTTTTTAGTATGCACCTTGAAAAACCAGCATGCGGGTCGTAACAAGCCAGGATCCATTTTACTGATATCAGCTTGCACAGCTCGCAGTCTTATAGAGATAATACGTTTATAAAAAATATAAAGTAAAACGATTCATGGATACATCACTTGAATGATGTAGGCGGTCATTTTTTTTACATTTCATTAGCTTCATTATTCACAGATTATATTCACGCACATACAATATATAATATATTTTGATTAATTACTTTTAGGGTGTTCACTGTCAATACTTGGTGGAAAGTGGAGAGGCATTATATTTAAAAATAAGACAATATTCAATTGTACTACTTCCACTTTTATTTTAAAAGATCAGAACCAGCTTTGATTATGACGAACATTATCAAAATACAATTTTACTGTGTTATTTATACAAAACGAAAACGGTGTAATTAACAATTGGTATTGAATTATCATTAGAAACCACTTTGGTAAGCTTAATTACAATTTGATGATTTTTGTAATTACATTTTAGTGGTATCAAACATTTTAATTTAAATCAATTTAGTGTCACTTATTCATATTTTGTAGTAATTTGTAAATTCTTTTCAATACTAATTGTTTATTTAATTTTGTTTTGTATAAATAATACTGTAAAATTGTATTTTCTTATCATTTGATAATGCTCGTCATGAGCGAAACCAGTCCGAATATTTTAAAATAAAAATGGAAGTAGTACAAATGAATATTGTATTTTTTTAAAAATATATTTTGATTAGGTGCTGCTTCTAGTGTTTCAACATATTAGGCATTGAACTGCAATTAATTTTTCAGAGATTTATAAATAAAAAAATAAATTCTAATATTTAATTTAATAATTTTATGTGTAACAGTCTGTACAACGTGTTAGTACACAACAAATGTAGTAATAAAGTTATCAAATCTATTTTTATATAAAAAAAGAATTTCTACAAAGTTACAGCCAAATCATATTTGTATAGGCAGTTGGCGGTTAGATTCAGATATTTTTATTTAAGGTCTTACCAGTAATGTGAAACATATGGGGGTGTTTGTGGTATATTGGTAAATGTTATACACTAACGATCAAGTGGTCTGGTCAATCTGATTTAAAATCCCTGCAAAGTCAATATCAAATTTAGAATTATTCAATTTAAATTTGAAATTTTGAGCATGAGTATTTGTGGTGCCATTTCTTACCGAGTGTCTTTTGTGATTTTGAAAAATTCAAATATATTCTGCACATTAGAAATAAATTATTAGTAACAACTTCAAAATATTTATTCTAAAATACTGGAATATTAAAAACATTTTTTTTAACCAAAGCCGATCGTTATTACTCACTGGGCTTTTATCTTAAATTATTGAAGAAGAGGTGGTTTAGTTATGTGGAACTACATGTAAGCTAATCGCTTCGTATACATTCCATTTTCAGGGTCGGTTATGGTGGTCGAAAAGGGATAAAAACATTACACAGATTTTGGATACAAATCAGTTAGTCGAGTAATGAGTTATAATGATGTATTGATTGAATTGGAATTTAATTGATAGAACTCCACAGCAATAACATGAAAAAATACAAAAAAATATTTTAATTTTACAAATATTATTTTATCAGAAGTTTAAATTTACATTCAATTAGATATATACACTGGCTTAGAAAAGAAACACTATACATCATGCTGTCATCATCTCATCCATTCTAATATCTGAATTTGTAATGCGAAATCTAGTAATACATTTTATCAATTGAATCAAAAATGGGATAGTTCAAAGCAAATTAGTTTTAAATTTAAGTGGTTAGCATCTTGTAACGGTCTTAGCAACGGTGGTATATTGATATATATTTGGTCATTCAGGATACCAATGACACACTTTGGTATTTTTTTCACCTTAATGTAATTAAATAGTTAAGTCCAGATATATTCCACAATATTTTGACGGTAGCTTAAAAATGTTATGAAATGATTATTTTTTGCTTCGTTTGAACATCACGAGCAATCAATATCGAAGCAGGGGTGATAGCTGATGATAATGAACTATTTTGCAGCCAATACAATAGCAATGGGTTACCTAAGGCAGACGTTTTGGATTTTTAATAACCTACCTATTACCTATCATAAAACATAAACAAAAAGAAGGGAATGCCAGTCGGTCAGAGGTCGCGTTATAGATTACATTACGAAAAATAGGTTGGTAGAACTGCGTAAAATCTCTGGTAATTTGATATGTGTTCGAAATTGTGCGCTATTATTCGAACATACATGTTTATATCTATTGTTACCGCTAAAAAATATTGTGACCGTAAAACGATACGATAATTTCTATTGTAGAAGTGTCTGGTGTCAAAAAAAATCGCCGCGATTGAGGTTCGCAAAAATACTGACAGGCATTGCAAATATACAAAAAAGACCATCAAAAGTGTGAGTATAAAAGGTAGTATAGTATAAACGTCTCGGATAGTATAATGGAAGGAAATTCGACACCGGGGCGCGCGCGGCAAATGCAAAACTTCACCCGACTCTCAGATGATATCAAAGATTTCAATGAAAAGACAGCGCTACCGCAGAAGGTGTATTGTTCTGTTGATATGAGGACAATATCGCAGAACGATCCTGCCTGGTGCCATCTCGTGTGCGATAGACAATACCCTGAAGATCCAGACGGCAGATGCTGGAGATCTAGAGTGTCTCTCAATGAATCCAAAGACAATTATTACCATTCAAACGCGGAAATAAGATATGATCGTGCTTGTTTTTATGAAGATGTCAAAGACAAAGAATTACTCGGCTGTGCTTTAGAATCTTTTGACGACAGCCAAATCGAATCGATTTATCAAGGAAAAAGAGGGAAGTACGGATTCAAAGGACGCGTTGGAAGAAATGCGCGGGAAAGAAGACGCGTGCGAGCTGTCAGTGGAGCTTTTCTGAGGCTGCGGAAGGCTGTGTCTGCGGCGGCGGGCGTTGAGATTACGACGTCTAAAAGGTTGAGTAAATTAAAAACGCTTAAAAGTGCCATTGATTATATAAATGAACTGCAACAGGCGCTAGTTGCCTCGAAATGTGCATCAATGGGACTTAGTCATGTATAGAGATATCACACACAATGAAATTCAAATTGAAATAATATTACATGATATGTTTTTATACAATTTCATTGTGATCGTCAGTATACATCAAAACGCTTATTCTAGGCCGATCCTTGTCTCCAGAATTATGTAAAAATAATACTTGTTTCTACGGTAATTTATAGCACCACCTTATATTATTGGTATTATAAAAAGTGTCGAAAAATATATAAAACGTATAAAAAAATATTGCGAGCTTTTTAAAATAATATTGATGTCAAATTTCCTATATTATTTTGCAACGTACAAATAATTGGAGCTTACTGATTTTATCATTACTAAGGTTTAAGGTATTATTAATAGGCTAAAAAACAGTTAAATTTAAGCAGAACTAAATATGTACTTTGATAATTGTATTGTATTATATAATTTATTTAAAATCAAATATGTCAAGAACACTTCTAGTCGAATGTTAATTTAATTTATAAGTTTGTATAATAGGTTATCTAGTCAAAATAAGTGATAATAGCCATATGATCATGATGTAAAAACACTATTTTCTATAAATATGTATATGTAAGTTTCTAAGTAATCTTTCCTTTAAAATGATGAAAATAAACTAATATAATTAATTATCAACAGCGTTTATTTCTTGAGTTTCATATTGATAATAACCTTTTTTGATTTTCCTGTCGTATATCCAAACCAGCGGCGTAACTAATTAATGTAGATTTGAAAGCTTTAAAGGCAGAGCTGTGGAAACATATCCAAAATATATTGAATATTAAGGGAAGTGGATTCTTTAGAATTAAGCGTAATTATTTTTTTGAAATTGTAGTAATGTACTATTAAAATGTTGTTTAGACCTAAGCTTAGAGTGCCATCGAAATATTATAAATGTAAGTAGTTTTATTATTATTGCTTTAAACATGTAGAATATTTTAACGGATTAACTCATTGTTTCCTAAAATATCAATCGGCTCACTTCACCTCTTAGGAGCTCATATCTGAAATATGTCTTTTCCTGTATTTGGTTCGATGATTCTTCCGTATACAAATTATCCGCACACAGATTATTCGTGTTTATATTCAACATTATTAAATAGTTACAATATCTATCTACCTTTCGATGGATTCGGCAATAACTTTGCATAAGTTTCACTTGTGGAATAAAAGATTTATCAAATTCAATTTTATATTATATCTAACACATATCGCGCTTTCTTGTTTCAGTAATTAATTATATTGTTGATAATATTATATTAACACTTTCAAATCCACTTACGCTAAGTTGACGTCCTTTGCGCGCCAAACGTTACGGTCCGGCAACGCCAACGTGGCGTCTTTAGATATTATATGTATAGCTTTGCTATAAAAAATAAATATGCAATTAAATGTTTGTTTTGAAGATTTATCGTTGGACGGTAGATGTGTGAGATGGAAAATCACGATGAAAAACAAAATATTTAAGTTTTTTACAGAGATGATGGACGTATCACCATTCTATATATTACAATTATCCAAATCGTTTGTTTTATTCTTTTGCTGTCTTTCGTATTTGAATATATCATTACATTGTTCAATAAACTAATTATATGTTGAAATTGCTTTAAAGCAATAAGCTCAGGGGTGGGCTGGATGGAGCTCGAAGGGGCTCGCGCTAGCCCCTTGTTAAATTTTACTAAGGCCGGCGAGCCCCTTGTTAATTTAAGAGAACAATATTCTCAGATAAAATTAGTATACAAGTGCAATTTCTGATTTTTATATTATCTACGACAGCTTTAGTATACACAGTAGTACATTTTTAGCCATTTAAATTGATAAGTTTACGATAAATAGCATATTGTCAAATATTGTAAGTGTATTAAGTAACAATCGATTGCTTATTTTAGTATTGCATATAATTGCATAGGAGTGATAAAAAAAATTCACTCCTTTCCCAGAACACCGAGAATTAAGCGAGCCCCTTGTTAACATATTGGTAGCCCACTGCTGAAAAAGCTGTTTCCTTTACAGCAGCGATTTCCAACCTGGGAGACGCGAACAGCCCAAAATATGTATTTACCCTTTAAAACGTGTCTTTATTACTATATATCAAATAAAGGATTAGGAGGCGCGAAGATATTTTTTTTTCAAAGGGAAGCTAGTAACATTAAGGATGGAAGCCACTGTTTTACAGTATATGAATCAAATTAAAAGATTCTAATAACATGTAAAAAATAATTTACGAAAATTCACAAATCACATTTATTTATTACTATAAAGGGAGTTTACCTTTATGGAACGCTGGTCAGAGGTTTACAAGTGATGAATAAATAACAAAATTTGATGAATTAATATATTTAAAGTGTTCTTCAAAAATTTCATTGAAAACATATCCAAAAATTCAAAGTTCTATCATTTTTTATTTTGCGATCGACATTTGTTGATTTTCAGTATTTCGCAAAAATGTGCGGTCCGTATAGTAATAACATGATGAATATAAACAGTGATAATCGGCGTGTGAAGAATTCATGTTCGAAATAATCTGTTCATCCTGTATTGCAATCCTAAATACTGATCAATCAATACATAATACATATAACCAAACACCAATAAAGACAATAAGTTTCCACGTTCTGGGTACGAGAGTTCAATTACCTTTTACGTCGGAAGGTCAACCGTACTGATTGAATACAAAATGACATCTTAAATACACATGCGATGTGTCCTCTTGTACATTGCGTAGGTAATAAAGTACTATGTGCCGTGTGAGATATGACCCTTTGTCATAGCCACGCGTGCGTAGGATTAATTCGCCGGTAATACTTCGGAACAAAAAAAACTCTTTTCCTCTTTATTGTTGTTTTAAGGCGTAGAAGTTACGAATATAATATTAAACTTCATTTTAATCAAAACATTTCTGTAAGATTTTTATGTATTTCGTATTTGGCTATGATGTTTTGTACCAAATAAATTTAGGCTTGGTGAAGGTACAAAACGTAAATGGATTTCGCGATTAAATGTATGCATTATAACCAGGGGTGGGCTTGGAGGGGCTCGCGAGATCCCCTAGTTAATTTAACCAAAAACAATATTCTCAGATCACTTTTAAGGTGTTCACAGTCAATACTTTTTGGAAAGGCATTGTATTAATAAAAACACTTTATTTAATAGGTCAGGACCGGTTTCGCTCATTGCGAGCATTGTCAACTGATAAGAAATATAATTTAACAATGCTATTCATAAAAAAATGAAAAGTTGTAAACAACAATTGGCATTGAAAAGAAATTACCAATTACATTATAAGTGATTATAAAATAACATTAAATATAATTAAAAAGTCATCCAAGATTAATAAATTTAGAGTGGTGACTGAAAGTAATTACAAACATAATTAAAATTTGGGTTTTTTTTTTGACAATGTGATAAAATGCTACATTAATAAAGTGAATAGGCTCAATGATAGTTTCCTGTTTTTCCCCGCTTCCAAGTAGTTGGTGTGCGTACATACTTAAACAAAATGAGCAATGAGCGAAACCGGTCCTGACCTATTAAATAAAATGGAATGAAGTACATAGGAATATTGTGTTTTTATTAATATTCTCAGATCAAATTCATAAATAACTGCAATTTCTGACGTATATATTATCTACGACAGCTTAGGTATACACAGTAGTAAATTGTTAGCCATTTACATTGATACGTTTACAGTGAATTGCATATTGTTGACAATCGATTGCTTGTTTAAGTATTGCATATAATTGCTCAAGAGTGATAAAAAATCCACTCCTTTCCCAGAACACCGCGAATCGCTTTGAGAATAAGCGAGCCACTTGTTAACGTATTGGCAGCCCAATGCTGATTTTAATATTATACATGTATTAAAGGATTATTAAAGATAAGTGAGCTTAGTAAATACACACTACAATAGTGTTATTTCCTTAAAATTAAGAAATGCAGTCCATAAAAACATAATTGTAGTTAAAAGCATGGCTGCGGGGTCGGGTAAAAAAATAACGACTCCGACTTCGGCTTTAAATTAAAAACAGACTCCAATTCGATTTTTTTAATAATTTCTGTTAAACTTCCATATCTGTAAACCATAATATCATTCTAGTTACTAGAATAATTCTAGAATATTTCGCCAACCAATATGATGAATAGACTAATATTTTTCTGTGTCTTTAAAATAGTTTTTTTTCGATTTTTCTATCCCTGACTCCAGCAAAACACCTAAATATTATACATGACTCCGACTCTGAATTCGACCCCTGATTGAAAGTCTCATAGAAAATATTTACCATTTTACTACTTGGGTCATTTCACTTCTTAGGGGCTCATATTTATGTTCCATTAAAATTTCAAAAACATATTTGAATACAAATTCAGCTAAAAATCAATAAATATTATTACAAAAATTCTGTAAAGTTTTTAGCAGAATGACCATATTTATAAAAATGAAACATGATATATTATTTAAGATTTTGACTGAATATGCTTGGGGGAATTTTTAAATTACATTTGAACCGTTGAACGGATGAACTTGAATCGCCAACTTGAATGCCTGAAGATGCCAAAGACCAAATACCAAGGCCTTGACAAAATATGAGAAATTGTACAAAATTAGAACGATTTTGATATACATAATATATTTTAGAACTAATTCCATAAAAGGATCAAAAAACCGACATTGCTCACCGCAAGCACCGCATCAGAAAATGGTCACTACAAAATAAAATATTGGTGTTGTTTGAGTTTGGTAAGTAATGAAATATGTTTTAAGCTTATTGGATAATAATGACAATATGCACAATCTATCATCATTAACATGAACATCAAAACAATGCATCAATAAGTCACGGGCAAATTAACGGCGCTTGGCTTCTCGATAAATTAAGGATTCCTTCTAGCTTCCTGGTGTGATGAAAAGCCGCCAACTAGGAGCATCTTGTCGTCAGCCAGGTCGGTGGGAACGTCTTCGGGTCGGGCCGGATGTACATATTCTCACACAGGAGCGCGCTCATGACGATATCTGATGAATTTATATGTTGCAATTACGTCATTGGAAGTGGTGCGATATCGTTGACACGCGTACACGATTTTCGCCAAAAAATAAAGCTTATAAATTTCCCATAAAAGCTTGTTGTTCTACTACCATCCGTTGTGTATATAGTCGTTGTTTTCACGACCGCCTACCATAATGCAATAATGATCAACAAAAAAAAACGAGTACACTCTTAGCTGCACGGGACCTATCTTCTAACTATGAAAATGATAGAAAGAAAAAGAAAATGTAACTTGCTCAGCCATTTAGTTCAAATTTAAAAATGTCTTGACACATCTAATGTGTAAGGATCTAACGAAGCCTTTTGTTTGTTATAACTGTCATGTGTTGTTGAATTTATTAAAATATATAACAATTGTTAAATTTAATTCATTCAAGTTATAAACATTCGCACAAGTTTTGTCATTAACGATGGATGTAAGTTTCGGTAAGTGCACGGATCAACTTGAACTTCAAGTTCATCCAAACAATTCAAATTTAATATTGAAATTCCACCAATCATCTTTAGTCGAAATTTTAAATTATGACAATTGTTATTTGTTCATTTTTTGTTTCTAGGATTTTTGCTAGAACAAATAATTTGAGTAAAAATATAGTATTAAATTTGTATTTTTTAAAACCATGTAAAAAAAGAATTGGATATATAATATATCAAATAATTATGACATTAATTTACTAGATTACTTATCGCCTTTATAAAAAAATGTTGTGAATCCATGATTCTATGAATGTGCACAATAATATGTGTTGACATGATGTTTATAATGTGCATCAAATGCCCTGTTCTTTGCGTTGTTAAAATATATTATTGTAATTCATTGTTACGTTAACATTATTAATAAAAACGACATAGGTAACAATGGTGATACATGTTCCTATAATTAAAATAACTGTAATATTTACTTGGGTGTTATTGTACAAGCGATTGTAACGTTTTGCAACTTGACGAATTTCACGCTCAATTAAAAAATCAATGTGTATCGACTGTGGAAAGAAAAAAGGACGTAGCCCACAGTTTTTCCAAAAAAGGTTTTTTTAGATAATCACAATGTATCAAACCTAATACACGTTCTATCAAAAGGATGAAAGCTGCAAATGCCGAATTAGTATCTAAATTTAGCTTTTTAAGTTTGAAAAAGATGACCTTGTAAAAAATTAAAACCAAGAGAAAAGACTGAAATAAAGGTTTTTCCCAAACAATTTCTTTAATTAATATTAGATTATGTCAATTAAACACCAGTTTAGAAGTCTCCGTGCACTTCAATCCATAATTTGCATATGCCCCAAAATCATCAAAACACGTTTTTTGCGCCTCCTGTAAAATTTGATATGTGTGCGTTACGTCCTTTTCCCTTTCCACAGTCGATATATAAATATAGAGGTATACTTTTTTAACTATCTCCACAACCAATGGACTCAAAATGGAGTTTTTCTCAACAAAAGTGCTTGTTACTCATTTGCTCAACGTATCTATTTCCAAAGAGATTATGGACAAAAAGATATGACTAAAGGACAGGAATAGTGGTTTTCTTATTGCTCTCGTTACACCCGTTCCCCTATCCTAAGGATAGGTAAAACGGAATTCAAGACATCACATACATTCATTACTTTGGACATAAATCAATTAAAAATCAATTAATATAAACTTTACGTACTGGGATTCGAGCCTGCTACCTTCGTGTTCTAAGGCAATGATGTTTACTGCTGTAAATTGCATATTAATAAATATAAAATTATTCCACGTATTGCGCTACAAACTGTGACACGTGTTTCGCCTCTTTCAGAGGCATCCTCAGACACACACAAATGCTTGTTTAAGTGCGAATGATTTTAATTGTACTATTCAGATATATTATAAAAAAATAATTAAATAAAAACGAGACATGAAAGGAATGATAACAAACAAACAATAATGGTAATACAAATGACATTTGGGTTAAGAAATGATTAACTAATGAGTTGCATCAATTAGGAATGGGTTAAAGGTGAAACCATTGGAAAATAAATTTAGCAGTGGCGAACAACCCGTTTTATTTAAAATATTATTCAACCATACTGATTCTTTAAAATTTGACTTAATACACAAAATATTAAGCTGCAAAATCGAATCCAAATTTTCATCGGAAAATATTATTTATATATTTCAATAAACAATATACTCTGCTTCACCAACGAAAAGGTCTGTCCACATTTGTTAAATTCTATGTAAGATAAAATGTGCTAATTTTTTTATTTATAATAAAGCATTCGGGGGCCACAAACAAAATCAAAACGACCCACGGGTCTGTGAAACTCCGGGTTATGCAACTCTGCTAAAGACCGTGTAATTATATCTTCCCTTTTGTAGCAACCAGCAGCTCAACGAATATGATATTTTGTATACATTTTAATGGCAACTTCATTGCAAATTCAACCCCAGTAGCTCTGGATGACCGATGATTTGTAAATATTATCGAAATTTGTATTCAAACACTTGCCAAGATGAACTATTTCACCCGAATCGCCGTGACAGTATGCAAGCATCCTGTGCGGGGCATGCAACTTCGAAATCCACGTATACCTTGTTCCTATGGTAAGCAACTATGTGGGCACGGATCTCGGGTAGATGAACTTGGTGCAAACATGTTAAGTACGTAATTTTGCCTAACGCTTCTTATTTATGTAGCTCACGTTAATACTATGATCGTCAACGAATTTAATGTTGAATGATTAAAAAATGATTCTTTGTTTTTAATACAGTTGGCCACGTCATTTTATATATAATATTACCAAATCGAAAACTGAACATATTAAAACCTAAGTCATAGCATTTTATTTAAAAAATATTTCGACTACAGAAAAGCAGAAGGACGTAACTCACACTGGATACATTTTAAAGGAGGCACGAAACACGTTTTTATTGAATATTTTGGGCAAAATTCAAAATATTTAATAGGCTCAACCTGGAAGTACACGAAGGCAGATTTCCAGGGGTAGGCTGGAGGAGGCTCGGAAGGGCTCGCGCGAGCGCCTTGTTAGATTAAGAGAAAACAATATTCTCAGATCAAATTATTAGAAAAGTGTAATTTGTGTAATTTAAGTTTAAGATTTCAACTGACGGTGCTTGGTGGAACTTCAATATTAAATTTGAATCGTTCAAATTATGTACATTCACACAGCTTTTGTGCCGAATGCCGAAAGGTGAAACTCGGGTTGATAGTGACAAAATCTGTGTGAATGTACATAATTTGAACGATTCAAATGTAATTTTTGATTTATATATTATCTACGACAGCTTCAGTATATACAGTAGTACATATTTAGTCATTTAAATTGATAATTTTACGGTAAATTTCATTTTGTTACTTATTGTAAGTGTATTAAGTAATAATCGATTGCTTATTTAAGTATGGCATATAATTGCATAGGAGTGATAAAAAAATTCACTCCTTTTCAAGAACACCGAGAATTGCTTTAAGATTAAACGAGCCCTTGTTAATATATTGGCAGCCCACCGTTGCAGATTTCTATTATTTAATTTAGTAGAAAAAAACTTCTGTGCATGTCATTTTTTCTAATTGCAATTTTTACATACCTTTTTTTTAAACATTATGAAAAACTGAATTCAGATAATTATTTCGGCACTTTAAGCATTCATCATTTTGATATAACATGTACATACAACTTAATAAGTTGTATACTTTGTGATTAAGGAAAAAAGGTATTTTGGAAAAAATGTGGGTTACGTTCTTTTGCCTTTATAGTGTCGATTTTCATTAGGCATTTTATGACTCAGTTAGAATCTTCAAGCGAGTTTAACCCTACATCTTTGATTGTTAAAGTTAGGAGATTACAAAAATTCTCCTTAAAATGCCAATCTTTAAATCAAACATATTTAACGGACTAGTCTTTTTCGTAAATATTTTATGCTTTTAGAAAATAAAATATATTTAATATAAATAATTGTGTTGATATTTTTACCTACGTATGTATACATTATTATTACTCCTTTGAGTACATTAAAAAAATGATATTAAACTTTTTCATCGTGTGATTAATACAATTGTTTGCTTTCAATTAAATCCTACTATTTAGGCCATAATTTTTATGTGTTAATGAATACGCAAAACAGATGTGTTATGGTTTTTGGTTAATTTTGATTTTATGTTTGATTTAATAATGCTAATTGTAGAAAATGATTATTTACAAGTACACGTACTTTCAAATAAAGAAGCCATTTGATGAGCATGCTTAGCAATCAATGTCAAAATATCGGACCATTCATTCTTGTCCGATGTTATTTTATTTGAAAAACCATTCATATTATTAGTTGAACAAAAATTTCACGGGATGCATCAAAAAATTAATTAATTTTGTCATAACTACTCACATCTAAAAAATCTTTACCTCTTCACCTCATACTTATATAAGAAACTGTAATTTGCTGTATGAACTCACAACCATTCCGTGTAAATACTTGCATACGTCATAAACAACACATACGTAATATAATAACATAATGAGGTATCTAAATAAATATATTATATTATTAAAAGTTTCGCTGATTACCGCGCGTTCAAGTTTTCTCTAAATACTGCGTACACAAAAACATTTCGAATATTTCAATAATTAATTCAACGTGAATATATATCAGTAATAAACATATTTGTAACTTTAAGAAGAAAAAGAATTGTTTTTATTTTTATTTTTTTTAATTTAATTTTTAATAAAAAAATATATTTGACATTACAGCTTACGCCAATGCGTCAAATATTTTTAAAGTTTTAAAGTTGAAAGATCATACGAGATATACTCGATGAGAATTTTTGTAAGTCACATGAGATTAACTCAAGGAGAATTGACGTCACAAACACCCATGTCTTAGATCTCAATTGAAAAATTGAAAAAATCCAATTTGACAATGTGACCTTACCGGGAATCGAACCCGGACCCCCCTGATCGGTAGAGCAAGCTCTAACCAACTAGACCACAGCGGGCAAACATCAAATCAGTTTCTACCTGCAATTTCTATATTTTCTATCCAGACGCACGTGTTCAGCTACTAATAATAATTATTTAACGTTATATTTATTATTGTTAAGCAATGTAGGAACATAAAGAACCATTCGATATCTTAAATAATTATTGTGTTTAATTGTCGAGTGAAAAACAATCCAACCCTAACCAAGAACTCAGCGAATAGCTCTGAGGTTAAGCGAGCTTTCTGTTAACGTATTGGCACCCTAATCTGGCTGGATTAAACCAAAACGAAACACCAGCCCGTGTAAAACGAGATTAAAAAATATATTGGAAAACAGAACTGGAATGTTTTTTAATAGGAAAAAAATGTATATGTTCTTGTAAATTGTAAATTATTTTTATAACAAAAAATATTTATTATATCGTCACCTTTATGGCAGAATTTGATAAGCCAAAAATGTATATACAAAGATTTTTTATATCAATTTACTACTTTCCCGGAACACTGAGAACTGCTTGGAGATTAAGCGAGCCCCTTGTTAATGTATTGGCAGCACACCGCTGGCATTAATGCATCTATATTTTGATATTATAATTATCTAACATATGTTACATAAAATATCGATAATAGAGGTTTAATCCTAAAAGCTGTTTTTTTATTATTATTTGCTGTTTATTCAGAATTATCAATATGTTACTTACCAACTTCTGTCAGAACAGTGACGATATATGTATAATATAACAAGGGTGTGAAACTTGTATTTTTTACAAATGTAAATATAAGAAAGTATTTTATAATAAAATAGAGATGTATGAAAATTCTTACCGTATAAAACTCGAAATGCAGTGTCTGAAGATTATTAACAATAAAACCAGAATCAGATAGCAGGCACAACTATGAAATTGGGTTTCGAACTGTATAACCGGGGTAGGCGAAGGTGGCCTACCGAATGACAAAAAATATAAAGAGTTAATATCTAGTAAATTACTAAATAATGGTCAATGAAGTATGTAAATGAGTCTATCCTGCTCTAGCTACCCTCATAAGTTGGAACATCCCTCTTTCACAAGTTAATCTATTCGATATTTTTTGAGAATCTAGTACCTAGCCTTTAATGGTAGTTCTAGGTAAAGAAGACTGACATCGTTGCAATCAGTGCCGGCGCGAGGCCATTTGGCGCCCTAGGCAACCGTTATTGGCGTGCCCCCTTTTTAACAATTCGTCCCGTTTTTTCGAAATGATGACAAAAAAAACAATTCGGCATCATTATAAATAATTTTTTTTTATAAATCTATGTCCGCTCCCAGTGTGGAGCATATAGCTTCTTAATAGAGGTATCTCAACAGGAGTTTTTTTACGTGTTTGTTAATCAGTCGCGCAAAGTTTCTTTTTCGAATCATGTACATAAAATGCGATACATAATAACAGCATTATATACAAATAATTTAAATACTTCATTTATGCACCCTCTAATGGTTTGCGCCCTAGGCAGTTGCCTATTTTGCCTGTATTTTGCGCCGGCCCTGGTTGCAATGTACCATAGTATGCATATGATTTTATCAGGTCGACCTTAACTCGGTGGCAACGAGAGCAATGTATACGTTTACCTGACCCTTCTCCAAGAAAAAAAATACATGTTAACCAACTATATCTAAGCAAAACAAAGTTTATAAAATTCTCACCGAATAATAGCATTCGTTATATTTAAAAAAATACTTTTGACATTTCCAAAAATCGGCCACTGGCTTACACTTTCGCATATCCACAACTAAAATACCATAGATCTATATGTACGTTAAAAGTGACATTTTATCTAGCTTGGACATGTGTTGCGGATGCACCAAGAAAGTCTGAACCTTGCCTAACTCATCTGCCAACCAGATGGATCCCGACATCGTGAAAGGCCACTGATGACGGAAGAGTTACGAGACGCTGGGATGACCTGGAAAGAAGCAAAGAGACTGGTAGGAATATATAATCTTGAATGAACCATGTGGTGACTATATACTCCGTATAGGCAGCGGATATGAACAAAAATATCTTTACTTTTGATCCATTCATCCATAGTTTATATTATAAATAGCCAGCGGTGGGCTGCCAATACACTAACAAGGGACTCGCTTTATATCAAAGCAATTTTCGGTGTTCTGGGGAAGCAGTGAGTTTTTTTATCACTACGATAGAATTATATGCAATACTTAAATAAGCAATCGATTTTTACTTGATAGACTTATAAGATGTAACAATATGCAATTTATCATAAACTTATCGATATAAATGGCCAAAAATGTAATACTGTGTATACTGAAGCTGTTCTAGATCATATCGACTCTGGAAAGGAAAAAGGACGTAACCCACCGTTTTTTTAAAACAGCTTTTTTCGATAATCACAATGTATACCTGTAAAAACTACGATCATGAAAAAAGACTTAAAAAAGGATTTCATTTTGATTTTTCTAAAACCTAATAACAGATAAAGTAAAAAAAAACGAGTTTATCCATCCACTTCAAGGTTGCGTATATTTCGTAATTTATCTTTGGTTCAAAATCATCCAAAAATGTTTTTTGTGTCTTTTGTAAAATGTGTGGGTTACGTCCTTTTTCCTTTCCACAGTCGATATATTATATAAGTCAGAAATTGCAGTTATGTACACACTTGATCTGAGAATATTGTTTTCTCTAAAATTCAACAAGGTGCTTGCGCGAGCCCTTTCCAGCCCACCCCTGTAAATAGCTAAAATGTTCTGAGAATCGTCAAACACAATAAATGTCTAAAATATAAGGTTTTTTAGATTTGAAATACACATTTGATACTCTCTGCTCGACATATTTCGTATTTTCTCAGTTTAGTTGTAGAAGTGCAATATATCATAATATAATGTCGCAAAGAAAGTTCAATAATTAATAACATGTACCAATCATAACATTAACATGACGTTATGCTTATTGGATAATTGATTAAAAGATTATGTTTCCAGTGTGTACGTAATACGTGCGTCGATCGCCGATTAAGTTACAGCATGTATTGACATAACGTTACTTAATGTTGCTAACTACCAGTAATCAAACATAAATGGAGAGTTTATCTAGGTGTATATTATGTAGGATCCAGTTCATCATACTGGTTATGGGTAGTAACGTCACCAGTTACCTCTTGAAGCCGAATAAAGATATTTGCTGGGTGCAGACTACATTGATGCAGGCGGCACTGGCTCAGCGGAATGACTGCGGTAATGAAATAACAAAAGACAGCGGCATAACATTGGTAATAATACTTTGTTTTCAATCCAGTTTACCTGTTCAAACGAGAAACTTACTTCAATTTGTTCAACAATCTTCTATAGCTGACATCACCAAGTAATGTTTTAATTTTCGTGTTGAAAGATATCCATTATTTTTAAGTAAACTCAACTCTTTTTATACGGTAGATACGTTCCACAAAGAACCGTGTAAAAAAAGTAATATAATTCATCGAAAAACTGAAGATTGATTACCTGAATTTGAAAAACCATGTTATTTGAAAGAAGAACAATTCTTGGATACAGAAAATCGTACAAAAAGGTAAAAGGTAATAATGAAAACCGAATAAGAAAACTACAAAAGTATTATTCATTATATCTAGTTTAATTAAGTAACAAAATATTCTACATTGCTACTAGATGAAATACGGGACATTTAATGAGTAATTGGATATAAATCGCTTTTATTGCCAGGAATTTGTGACACGTATTATGTGTTAGGATCTAATGAAGACTTTTATTATTGTTGTCTTGTATTATATAATTCCTTGTTAATAGTCTAATATTTTACAGTAGTCAAAAATGAAGATTACACGAATAAACTGATAGTTATATCTAGATGTCGACGAAGTACACATAATACTTTTTTTGCATGGCTTATTTATTTTCGAAATAACACGGTCAAAATAATATCATGGAACCTATTACTCATTTATCTTAATTCACTTAATCTTTTTTAAACGGTTTTAAGTCTGTTTTATATGGAACATACATATGTTCTGTATAAAAAGGATTGAGTGTACTTTAAATCATTTTTTTCTTTGCGGCCCGAATCCACGATAACTTGTTTTATGCGGCCCGCTAGAAGGTAAAGGTTGTGCATCATTGTCATAGGCGAATGACACCAAGGTTCATACTTCTCAAAGCGCAGGGAAAATATATATTAAATGTTTGTATTATCATAAAGTTTATGTAGAATCTATTATAGAGAAGTTGAGTTTTCTGCGTTATATCATTTTTTTTCTTGCGATTAAATCCGCATGTTTATGGTGAATCGATTGTTGTTTAATATGCCTTCTCGTTGCTTCCTGCTTCGCACGCGGTTTGTTACGCCAATGTTTGGATTTTTCGTTTTGTTGTTATACTGGGAACTCGGTTATCGCATACGCGTGGATAACATATCAATTTGATAAATCATTTTAGAAATACTAAATATTTGGGAAAACACTAAGCGCCTGAAAATATCAAACGAGATAATTTGATAACATTTCTGTAGACGTTTAACAATAAATAATGAGATATTTTAAGCACAATGATATCATGCGAAAAGAAAAACAAACGGTAATATTTTTATGTTTAATTATCATTTTTTCAATGTGGATGATTTGGACTCTTAATGGATCATCTCAACAGAACAGTTTTGCAAGAACTGATTTTTAATCAGTCACACAACCTTACTTTTTTGAGTTAGTAAAGATTGACAAAGATTTAAGATTGACGAAATTAAGTAAATTAATCGTTTTCTTTAGGATCTGATGGACGGAAAGAAATGAAGAATTGATATACAAACATCGATGCCTTGAAACACAAAGCATAAAATCTTTTGAATAATTAACACATAAAAATATCCATATTGGGATACAAACCTCCAATACCTTTGTTACAGAATAGATTAAAGTGGGCCCATTGGCCCCTGCTGGTACTTATGGGAACTAAAGGGGCCATGCTGGCCCACGTTAGATCATTAGAGTAGGAAGATCACTTATAAAGACTAACTATGATAATTATAAAAAAGATAAAGACATATTTTCATATTATTAAGCCTTTATTGTCTTGACATGTGCCTATACCTTATGAGGTAAAATATTTTAATATGATTCGGTCACCCGACATAAAAATATACTTCACCCTTGCCCAAAAGCATTTACCAGTTGGCTACTGGATCAACAAAAAATATTATTTTCTTTATTCTCATCCATACCCTCTTCGAATATAGACTCGGAGGCTTACAACTACAAAAAAACTAAATCTATTTTCACGGCTTAAAAAATACAATTAACATTCATTGGTATTTTGCAATGATTAACGCATAACGTGTTTTGAAACTTAATCATGATTACGGAGTGGTAGGATTGTCAACTTATAGAATTTCCTTTGTGATTATTTTGCACACGCACGTCAGAGTTATTGCTGTTTCCTCTTGCATGCAAGTGATGCAATTTAAATGCTAAAGTGTGGAGATGACCTTTCTATGTGTTTTGCATTTCTCATAACGCAACCAAAAGCTCGGGTAGAGTCAGCACTACATATTCGAATATTTTCGGCTATAATTTAAGATATCGACTGAATTCAAATTTTGTACATACACAAATTTTTGTCACTAACGAACTGGGTTTCGCCTTTATGTATCTTAGAACGTTCAAGAGCACGGATGAACTTAAACTTACGCTTAGTAAATAAGTGTACCGAGTTCATAAAATAAATAAATGTATCACTGAGTTAAAAGCTATTGATGGCGGCTTGAATTAACTTTACTAATGCTTTGATTTTAATGATGTTCAATTAGCTGGGGTAATATTTAAATAAACAAATAGTTTTTGTAATTAAATGTGACTATCGTTAAAAAATATATATATAAATATTCGGCATTGCAGCTAATGCCAATGCGCTATATATTTTAAGGTTGAAAGATCATACGAAAAAAACTTGATGAGAATTTACATTAAGTCACTTGAGACCAACTTGCAAAAACTTAAAGGAGGCATTGACAAATCATTAATTTGTGCTTAGAGTAGTGAAACCGCTGATGGCATTAAAAAATGCAACACAGTTTTTTTACACAATGATAAAATCACAAGTTATTATTAACAGCTTAACGACCGCGGACGCGTATTTGAGTTTTTGAAAAACAAAGGTTGCTGTCCGGCGGACTCATATATGCGTATAGGCGAAGTATCTGGAAGCTAAGAAAATTGAATTTGGTAAAGATATCTCAATTTGTTTACAAATTATGGTGAATTTAGTTAAATTACAATTTTTGCGAATTTTTCGCAAAATTGTCCGGCCGTCAGGTGAAATTTTATAAAAGAAAAAACGTGCGGTCGTTAAGCTGTTTTTTTTTTTATATTGGCGTTAATTTTACTAAACATCTATTCAGGTCAGGCAATAAAATTCTTTATCGAAAATATCCGATACATTATTACTGATCAGCATATTTTAGCGATAAAGCAACACGGCTCAGAAGTTTTTATATCATTTGAAATGTGTTTAAATGACTATAAAACCAAGTTGAAATGACATCATTGGGAGTCGATAAATTATATTGATTTTAAAGCCGTGTTCTGAATGCTTAATATAATGAATAGATAATGCGCACATGTGAGAAAATAAATCACCATTCGAATAGCTTGTGGACTTCCTTATTAGAATAACTAAAACACGACATAAACAAACATTATATTATAGTTCACTGTAGGCGCCTAATTATTTTTCATCGGACATTGGGTTGAGTTAATCAAAATGAAACCAATTGAAAATGTTCAGAATCTAGATATTGGCCTTCAAAGTTTGGATACGTTTTTCGATATTAATATTAATATTTTTAATGTTCGTGGTTTTGTTAAAACATCATCCTTACATAACTTGTTGATTAAACATAATGTTTACTTCGACATTTGAAAAAAAAAAACTGGGCCGAATTTCAATTCCATCTCTTTATCAAATCTAAATTTTGAATATTTTAAGTTAGTCACGATTCATAATTCAAAACACCTAATAACGTAAGATGCTTCCTTTTTTATTTACTCAACTTCATTGGAGTCGTTAATCAGATATTTTAAAGTTTTCGGAATTTTTAATTTCAAAATAAATTTTATCTAAGATACATGCATTCAAAATTTTTCCGTGATTAATGTGTATAAGACATTTGCACACAGTGATAGTTACGTAAATTGACAGTAGAGTACAAAATAAAGTATTCTTCTTTTTCGACCAAAATTTACTCCCTATGTGGAGCATATCGACTATGGAAAGAAAAAAGGACGTAACCCACAGTATTTTTAGAACAGCTTTTTTTCGATAATCACAATGTATCAAACTTGATATACGTTCTATCAAAAGGATGCAAGCTGCAAATGCCGAATTAGTATCTAAATTTAGCTTTTAAGTTTGAAAAAGATGATCTTGTAAAAAGATAAAACCAAGAAAAAAGACTGAAATAAAGGTTTTCCATAGACAATTTCTTTAATTAATATTAAATTATGTAAGTTGAACACAAGCTTAGAAGTCTCCGTGCACTTCAAGGTTGTGTATAATTCATTATTTGTCCCAAAATCATCAAAACACGTGTTTTGTGCCTACTGTAAAATTTGATGTGCGTGGGTTACGTCCTTTTTCCTTTCCACAGTCGATATGTATATTACACAACACCTTTAAGATTCCCTATGTACCACCATATCTTTTGCTTCCTCCCATGACATGCCTCAATTTTTTTCATCGATATTGTTACAGTATTTCTTCGAACATAAACGCCTTATTTTTGGGTTATATTAAAAAATAAAAACATTGTCTTGCATTATGTCGATTATGAAATCCGAATTCAGAATCACCAGCATAGAAAAAAAATTAGAGGAAATAAGGTAGATACTCTCTCATTCATTACTGGGTAAACACGGTTTACAATAATTAAAACTCTGTGTTGGTTGAATATCTACTACAGTTTTCAATAATCATTATTATTCCCACAGTGATAAAAGCTACGTTTTAATTGCCATGATTGATGCCCACACGAGATACGTGTGGGTCACCTACTCCAACCTCCAGCGTGTTATTGGAAGCCAATCACCCCCATGAACTTTCACATGTATACATACATATATTCTAGTATCGCACTTATAATAGACAAAACGTCTTGCCAACTCTCAACTCTTATAGCAAGCGTTTGCCAAATGAGGATCCGTGAAGATTTTGAAAATTAAATGAATATACAGTGGCACCTCGATTCTACGTTTTTCAAGGGACCGTACTAAATGAAGGAATAATGCGGGAAATCTTCAAATAATACCAAAAAAATGTTTAATTTTCAAAAAACAATGTTTAAAAACAAAAAACAAAAACACAGAGCGTTCAATGGAGGAGAGTGTTTGTCAATTTCACCGCAAATATGTTACTGATGCCTGGATTACAATAATATTTATCAGTTACCCAAGCGGATAATACCACTTCGTCAGCTGAAAAAAGAGCGGCCATCTTTTTGTTGATTTTGACACATTCCTTCTTTTAAATTTAACTACAGTAGAACCTCGATTCTACGTTTTTCAAGGGACCGTAATAAATGAACGAATAATGCGGGAAACCGATAATGCGGGAAATCTTCAAATAAGACCAAATTTAATTTTCATAAAACTTGTTTATTTATGTAACTAAATGCGATGTAAAACTATTTGAGCGGAAAAAAAATATTCTACAAAAACGGTCATTTGGGATAATAATTGGGACGGGACGATAATATTTAGATGATAGATCGAGGAAATCAGTAAATTAGGGAATGATAAACGTGGAATTATTAAATATTTTTATGACGGGGTCTTGGTCGAGTAGAAAATAAACGAAGATAGCGAGAACGGTAGATCGGAGTTCCACTGAAAAAAACGCGAAACGAAATGCAAGGCAAAAGTATTTATGAAAAATATTCAACGAAAACGGTCAATCGGGATAATATTCGTGACAGAACCAAAATATTCAAACGATAGATCGAG